>JAABKJ010000755.1:61920155-62079180 GCA_011634705.1 Andricus grossulariae
GAGAGAACAAAAGCTATTCGATTTGTTTAATGGAGACTATTTTGTGAACTCAATTGCGGCCTCTCTTTTACTTTGCGTTATTAATTTTTGATTTTTGGCAGAACCGGGAAGCTGACAAAGAAAACGCGAGAAAATAAAAGTCGCGAACGAACTGTACTACTGCAACAGTTAAACTGACGGTTGATCTTCTTGCCTCTGCGACAATTAGACGATGTGCACCGGAAGGTGCAGGGCGCGTACTTTTCATGGGAGGGAAGGAACTACATTCCTTGACCGACCGGCATCTCCACGCCGTGCTCCGTCATCCGCTCTCCCCCTTGCTAAGATTGCAATTTTGTATGAGGTGTTACTCCGCCGCTAATCACAGGCGCGAGTATGCACCTCTGAGTACAAAAATTCTGACCTATGCATGCCGGTCGTTCTCATGCTTCTAGTCTACCGGGACCCGCCTTGTACCCTCTGGCGTCTCACCGCCATACCAGAGAGAATACTGACCTTGCACTCTTTGTTTCCGGACTCAAAAGGGACAAGTTAAAGACAAAGGGGAAGCCCATTTGTTCTGCGAAAATTTACAAAGCTCAACTGACCACTCGAATGAAAAACGGCATCAATCGGCATTCATATCATCCTGCCAAAATTGAATGATAACAGGAAAGTCTTGTGAACTACAGACCAAGATAGCACCTGTACCCTCGCACGCTGAAGTACACGCGTAGCAAAGGAGGATAGTTACACTCACCTTATGAATCATAAAGCTCGCAGACACAAACAATATGTACTTTCAAAACACCCCGATTATTCTTTCAAAAATTTAATATTACGATAAAAATATGAAATCCACCACATAAAAATCTTTCAAGAATTCACTATAACTGAACATTGTCAACACGCGACAAACATACATCTACCATACGAGGTTAATTTTCAAATAAACTGCACGATCATACACTTTATGATGAGCAACAAATGTTAAGTAACAATTGCATTTCAGTTATAATATAATTAAATAGTTTCAAACACATAAGAAATTTAACTGCATCTAAAACCTAGAAAAAAGAAACTGTCCATGGAAGAGTAAGGAAAGAACGATAAAACCACTTATAATTAATCTAAAAATCAATATAGCTGAAGAAAGAATTAAGCTCAATAATTAAAAATAAAGCACAAAACATAATCGATGAAAGCAAAACGAGCACGTGACTTTCAAGCATTATTCACTCGTACGTGCCATGTGAACTTTTTTCCAAATGCACGTGACTTTCAAAGAAGCTTTTTCCTATATAAACCCCCGAATTAACCCTGGTGGTTGTTTTCACGTTTCGGGCAGTCGTACTATCTACTTAAACATTGAAGTACGAACCGATTAGATTAAGTCGCGATATTTTGTATCATTGTGAAATATTCCTCAACGAAGATCTGCTTTGAACAAGTCGTATACGATCTACTTTCCAGATAAAGTCCGCTGGTTAAACATTGGTAAAAAAGTACTCGTAATTGAATTGCCTCCAATTTTCGTGCAAGTCAATTTGATTCAAAACACCTGGTAGAATTTCTTCGCTGTTCTACAATGTATCAGGGATATAATCGATGATTAAATCTTCTCTTGCCCTTTCAAGATTGAAAGGTAGCGTGAGTTTCACATTTTAATTTTCTGTAACTCTAATTCCTATTCATGCGTTCTGATAAATGTTTACTATTTTAATATTTACTCTTTTATTGAATTTATATAACACAATCCCCATTGGATTGACAAAGTGCAAACGATCCTACAATAAATAATTGGCAGGCTTTACCTGCTCCTTCCGCAAACAGGGCCTACCTAGTATACCGTCTGACCTTATTGGGAAAAAACTATTCACGATGTGAAATTTCACCTGAATCATTCTCACTGTAACATTTATGGTTTCTAGCGTATCTACGGGATGTTCCGTTATTCCATCAATAGTGATGTAATCGCTAGTTTCTATTTTCAGCTCGCCACGTACAGCCTTTAGCTTCAGGAGGTTTAATGCCGATCCTGGATCCACGAAAAGGGTGGTATCTAGACTGCGAAATTATGGTGCAGATGTCCTAATGGCCGGGGATTCATCTAAATGGGTTTCGGTATGCTCAGTGAAGCCGATAACAGTGAAGCGCATGAGGTCATCAGTACCACATAAGCACATGCCTATAAACGTTTAAATTTTGTAGAGAAGAGTGAATTTAATTTTTTTTTAAAGGAATTTATTTGAATAATCATTCGTTGTTGAGTTTTAAAAAATATTGGCATGCATGATAAGGAACCCACAGGCTCCTTAAATGTATGAACAAATGACAGACCCTGACTAGGATTGAAAGAATTTAAATTCTATTTCAATGGCCGGGGAAATCGGTTTTAAATAATTGGGTTAGGTTGGCCTTGCCAGATATTTGGATTCGGTAAGTTGAGATTTGTAGGGTTTAGCCACATAGCTGGTGGTCGCCCTGCGGGATTATAAACCGCATATTGATTTGCGTAAGGTTGGTAATGTTGATTGACATAAGGCAAATGATGATTAGAGTTCAGTGAAGGTGTGTTTAAAACCCCCGAATTGTTTATCGATTTCGCCTTTGTTTGAAAAGGAGTAGCTGATCGCGTATACAAGGGAGGATTGGTGTTAGAAAGTTTGACTGTGACGTCTTCTGTCGTTACATGATAAATCGAAGCCTCCTCTTCTAGGGACGCTTTCAGTTATTCTTCGATGTTCACAGCATATTCATAAGCCTCCGATAAGTCTTTTGGATTTTTCCTGTCTACTACAAACATATGCAATATATACATACAATCATATAGTGCCCTATATGCATAGGGCCCTTTAGTGCAATATTTTTCCTCTAGCGCTTGTTTAACTCCGCCTAATAACCCATGTAGTCTACGCTGATGTTTTCCGATTGTTCCATCCGCAAGTTCTCAACCTCTGTATGTAGCTAAATCTTTTGTTTCTGACGCTTTCCTGGGTCACGCCTACTATCTTGCTTAAAATTGCTTTGATATAGGTAGCTTAGGTATCCTTAGTGATGTCGACCGCACCATTCACGGTATCTTGCAAGAAATCCTTGAATGGAGGATTCTTGCCATCGAAAGATCTTAAGTGGCTCATGCTCTGTTGCAAGGTCATGCATCACAGAAGCCATAGCCATAGACGCGTCCGCTTGATTAGCGATGATTTTTGGCATATTCGGCCATACGAACATGGAGAAACCATGCAAAAAGGATAGATGCTCTAGTCTTGCTATTACCTTAGTACGGATGAAGCTAATAGGCGTCGTGTTAGAGACAACGAAAAACATAAAGTTCATAAAGTTTATTTCTCCGACTACTAATCCTACCACTCCTATTATTCTTACATCTACACATTCTAGTCTGATGTTATACTCATGTAACTCATCAACAGGGACAGCTAAGTGTTAATTTTATCCTCCTTGATAATCTTCGTCAATTACTTCAGTTGAAATGGGTATCAGTGGACCGAAAAAAAACTACTGATTCCGAATTGATACACCTTTCTTGAGAAAATATAATTTCCTCAGACATTCCGTCTGACTACCAAGGTCGTGGTTTCTCAAGATTATTTTGACTATTTTTGGCATTTAAATCATAGTCTATAGTTTTTTCTACCGTTCGCGTACCTTCTATACATGCTTGGTGTTTTCTGTTAAACACTACTGAATCTGCTGAAGGACTATTAAACATCGGTTACCCGATTCATGTCTATAAAACTGTTCATTGAGTCAAAATTGATCAGGAATCAACTTATTTAAGCTCGTATTTGGACTATGAAATTTGTTCTCGAGTTCAATTTCAATTCAAGAGAACCTTATTTAAAAACTAACCTTTTTAATTTTACTTATTTTTGTTTAGTTGTATTACTATACTCCAACTAAGCCAGAGAAGGCCTTAGCATTGGTAGTACTTATTTTTTATTTTTGAAAAGGCCTGCACTGAACCAGATCGTGGATAAGAAGAATTTTCTTTAAAGAAGGTTGATCCACTTACTTGGATTGGTTATTTATCAGTTTTACCGATTGAAGAATTCTGAATTAAACTTTGAACGTTTATATTTCATCCATGTTATTCCTTTACTGATTTTTACGCTGATTCGCGTGATTAGTCAGGAGGTCAAATAGCGCTGAAAATTCCGTGTCGCTTTTTAACTTCATGAAGTTTGACTCCGGATCTAAACGTGGTGGAGCTACGGAAGTAGCAAATTGCCTTTGAACAACCTGAGGAGTTTTAGGGATCACAAATGCAGGTTCTTCACATTTTTCTCCTGAATTTGGCAGACTTAATTCTTTCCAAACATTTAGATTCTCAGGCAAATTTTTACTTCCGTTCTTTTCTCGGAATTGCCTTCCTGCACGATTTCTATCGTTTCGTGAAGCAATTTCGCTTTCCAAAAAATTAGGCATTTGGACAAATGTTGCCCATCAGTTGAGATATAGTCTAACATAAATTTTTGAATAAATTTTAAAATCCTGCTTCGAGGGCGATGGTTGATGAATTTCTCATGAGTAAATTTCCAATATTATGATAAATTCCAAAACCCCCTTTGAGGGCGAAGGTTGATGGCTTTCGAAGGAGCACTTTTCGTGAACGATAGTCTATCAAAATCTTGACTTTCAAAATTACAAACTTGTTTATTTATTGAATAAGATCAATCTTACAGATGAATTTTCTTTTATCTAAACCTCAGGTAACTCCGCCTCGAGGTATGTCATGACCCATTTCTTTAAATATATTGAATAATTTCCATATTCAATATTTTTAATGAATAGGCCCGGGTGTTCAAACCATCGAATTGTATGAAGGCGAAAGGATAATCATCATCATATTATTCGCTTCTTGTGTATGGATTTCCATCTTCTTCTTTCTTGACTAGGGTTCCTGTCGCTCCATATCAGTTGACCAGTTTATACTGGAAAAGGTATTTTTGTTTTTAAATTAATTGTGGCTCATTTTTGCTACCAACATTAATATAATTTTATTTTCCGCTTTCTTTATCACTTACGCACATGGAATTGTTAACTGCTATTACCTCGTCAGTATTTCTTAAATGAGTAATGATATATGTCCACTCAAATTACCGCTACTTTCTATTTGCCGCAAGAGAGAAAAAGAGAGAGCGGGCAACACAATCTTTTCACAATTGACAAGGTCACGTAAAGGGTACAGTTCAAGGCTAGGCACAATTCTATCGTTGGGCCCTACTCGATTAAACATATGCGTATCCCGCCCAACTATTCTGTTTTACTATCTATCTCTTTTTTATCTTTCCCTTCTAAAAAGGATAAATCGAATTCTTCTTTCGCTTAGAACTTTTTATTATTTATAACTCTTTAACCATTTCCATTTCACTGAGATCTAAACTCCTTAAGCGTTTCCGTTTTACTATTTCTACGTTCAACTTTAGAACCTTAATATCGACACTGAACCCTACATTTCGGTTCTCCTGTCCTTGCTATTTACTTAGAGCGAAGTCCACAATATTCGGTGTTAAACAGGCAGAAATCCTCGGATTAGAATTCACTCCCACCTGTATCCACTTTTCTTGATCAAGAAATACCTTTCTTCAGACTTGACACTAAAAAACTTGGAAGCAAACTGCCCTACGAATTTTGGTAAGTTCCGCCACAAAATAAAAAAGCTCTAGAAGTAGGGGAAAGTACTGCTTTGAATTCATATTATTGGTGGAGATTCATAGGATGACTGCAGGTATGAAAACGCGGCTACATCCCGAGTTTACAAGACTGTACTGAAATCGCAGTTTTAACCTAGTGAGACTGGCTGCTCAGCCGAGAACCGCTTTTATTTTAATTCAAGAATATTCTTAGTCAATTGAGAATATTCACTTCTAACTAATCCGTTCAAATTTATTAGAATCCAATTGAGTTTGTAGATTAGTGAATAGAATTCCAGATGCGTACTGTTATCGAAAATATACTTTTAAGATTTACATCCTTTAATTATTATGTTTTTGGTGAATTGCCATGATAATATTTTATTCTTCTTCTTGAAACAAGATTTCCTTAATTTGAAGATACATGCGATAAAGAGCGCGAGGTTGCATAGAAGTTGCAGGAGAGGGGATAGATTGGCTTCGCTCGACGAGGCAGACCTTAGGTCTCTCGCGGATGTTGTCTCTTCCTTTTTTCTCTTTTTCTTCTGCCTCTCTCTTGCTTTCATGAGCAACTTAATCGTTATAGGTGTGTCCGCTCGAAATATCAACATGAATATTGATTGTTACATGTACACATATAATGTAAAATTTATGTCTATCCATTTTTCTATTACTATATAAAGTGAGGATTAGTCCTTTACTTACCTGGCTTAGCATTTTGTGCCGAGCATCTAATGTGTTACTTCATAAAACTAATGTCACCGGATGCTTTGGTCCTGTTAGAAAATACAAAGTGGTTGGCCGCGATATTATAGAGATTATCGCTAACCCCGCCAGGAACTTGTCTTACTTCTACCACTGTTGCAGGTCAGAAAGAGAGAGAGAGAGCAAGCAGGCACTCAAAATTTTCTCATATGTCGAATTTTCTTTTATTCAACAATAATACAATCCGAGAAACCGGCACTCTTCATCCGCTTGTACTCAGGTATCGCTTCTCTTAGTTTGTTTAATTTTGTCAAAACTATTATGGCAGCTACAATACATACCAGGTCTGTTTTGCTAAATTAAAGTGGTAGTCCTTAGGCACTTGGCACTCTCCGTCCACTACAACGCCTTTTCGGACTGAATAAAATCAGTGCCAATTACTCAATAATTTAGTTTGGCAGCCAGAATGCGCTTTAGAAATCAACTAAAAGATCCGGGATCCGATCTTCAGACGGGCAGGTGTTTGTTAGACATGAAGTTTCCGAACTACTCCGCGTCGCCCCACAAACTGAGAATTTGGATTATCTGTTATATGCCTTGTTGATGCGCCACAGGTAATTTTTGGTGGGGAACAATGTGGAGTAAGGATTTAGAAACTGAAAGAATTGCAAGGAATAATTTTGGATCACTGACATGCCTGCATGTCAAGCAATTTTATTGCTGGCAACCCAGTACGTTATGCTCTGACCGTTCTTTCGATGATATTGCGAAAGGAAACAGGCCAATCAATTAAAAAGAATTCCTGATCGCATTTTAGAGATTTCACAATCGAAATCTTTTACAGCTTGCGAAATTTTATATCTGGGAGGTCTTCTATCCCATTACATTTCAACCCTTAGGATTTGGACCGATCGACGCACGTGGGTTTGTTGACATGTGGCAGCAGCTGAGGTATAGATATGTGTTTATAGGATTCATAAGTAGGGAGGGACGGAAGGGACGCAAAAGGAATTATGTATACGGCCTTCTATGGTGCATCGCCTGACACATTACAGTATTCACGTTTTTATATGCTCTTAATTGAACGGACAATGCCTAATGTCAAAACTGACGAGTGCGAAGAGAACGAAACACACGTGCTACCCGGATACCAATCTCTTGCTTATCTATCTCTCTACCACACGACTAAATAACAGGGATTTTACCGCATGAAAAACACCCAAACCAAGGCGTTAACCAGCTTGCCGAAGTCTGCATAACACCAGGGTGTGGTGTTTCTCACGGTTTCTCTAGGATACTAGGTCGCCTCCTAGAGTATTCAAACTTTACCCCTGCATGCGTGGCTCTGCGGGGGTGGACCGGTTTTCTCTAGCTACACGTCGGAACCAGATTGAACCAAAAGAAAAACCAGAGCTTAAGTGAAGTGTATAGAGGTGAGTTAGATGTTTCGGAGGAATTGGACACGAGCCACAGATAGGCGGAAAGAAACGACTCAAATAGTGCGAAGCTCTTTGTGGAGAAGAGAGCAAAGCTTTTCCAAACGCTAGAGAACATCCTACAGAGAATGCAACACTTCTGCAGAGAGAAAAGAAACATGTACATGCCAATCGGGCATGGAATTGAAAATGCAATTATGAAGCTCGTGTATTTGAAAAATGTTGTACATGCGACCAACTGTTACTACAGTTTGGTACCGAATGAAGTTGCCCTCACAGTCCGCATGAGGACTAAGAAAGCTTTTGAGCGAAAAGGTCTGAAGAAGGAGACGAGCCACAAGGAGACCCAGACGAAGAAAGAAGTTATGGATCCTCTCACACCTCTTCACGGACAGAGTATCACGGAGCCCAGCATGAGTACCCCGGGGCCGACCGCCGCTAGACGAAAGCCGTAGAAATTTAGTATCCGCACCTCTGTCGTAGAGACACATCAGCACCGAAGAGCGAGGATAGGAGGCTGAATCCTGCACTTAACGCTGCGAAGAGGAAGCAGAAACTCAGGAACTCTCTTCTCAAAACGGTTTTAATAAAACCGGCGAAGGGATCGAGCTACGCGGAGGTCCTGAAACACGTCAAAATTATGGTGCAGTTTGTGTGAAAATCAGAGGTGTCAGGTAGACAAGGAGCGGTCCTCTGCTTTCAGGATGGCATTCTGGTCGGCGGAAACATTCGCGAACTCGTCCCCCGCACCGAAGTTGAGGTCCTTGATCTCGACATTACAACAGACCAAGAGGAGGTAAAGGACGCCGTCTGAAGACACTTTGGAGAAATGACAGGCGAGTTCAAGGTCAGCCAAATATCATGATATTCTCAGAGTCCGGGGCTATTCGGCACTCTTTTCGAATAACCTTTTTGGTTCTAAAATAAATTGTTTTTTTCCTCTCTGATATGATTATTTTTTGAATATCTGCTGTAGAGTTTCCAGTAAAAGCACTAAAATTACAATCAACATTTTATGTTGCTATGTTAGTCGATACCGGTTAGATTATTACTGAAAAGGTTTAAGTGGCCGGTACTTCCTGACTCTTCCCTACCTGGAATTCCGAACGATCATATAAACAGAATGAAAGAATTCGTTCCTGATTTTTTTGCTATAATTATTATTTAGGAGGATAATATATTACCGGAAAAAATTTGCAAATTTTGAATTTTTATGAGAGGGGTTAACTACCCTCACAGATTACCCATTAATCAGGAATGCACAAGGCAAGTAAGAATCGCAATATTTACCATTAAAAAAATGTTAAAAATCCTATTTCTTATGGTTCAATCCTCATATTTTCAGTGTGGACATGGGGAGTCCTATTTCTTCACTCATCCCAAAATGGAAGATGTGTCGAAGCAAAATCATGGTTATCTTATTGGAGACACCTTGTCTATCAGTTTCACGACTACCGCACTTGAACAGCAACCGTAGTAAACAGCGTCCTTAATTAAAATATGAGAAATATTCACAAATTTCGAATTACCAAAAAATAAATTATGGGCACACAGCTGCAGGAGCAGTTCTATCTTCCGTAGCAATTGTGGCGGCCGAAGAAAACATGATGGTGTAAACTTACCTGACGGAGGAGAACCGTTTGATTTCACAAAGCGCGATCTCTAAAGCGTGAGAGATATTTCAAGAAAAATCGCCGTAATTATGAAAAAATTAAAATAAAATACTGAATTTTGTATTTATTATTGAAATTATATCTGTTTAGCTACTCTTAAAAAATATTTTTAACACCCATGTATTTTTTCAGGTTTCTTTGATACTTATGAACACTTTTTTCATAAAAATTTAGCCGCGAGCATATTTGATATGCGTAGAGAATAAATAATGCAAATGCCGCAAGTTTTTAGAATACTCCAGAGATCTGTATGTTTACAAATATTAAACTTATGTAGCTGAGCTGAAAAATATATTTTGACAAAGTTAAGAAAAGCAACTTATCAATTATTGACTTATTGAATTCAAAATGTATGGAAATAATCTAATAACATTATTTATTATAATAAAAATAATCAAAGATTCAAATATTAATCAATTACACAAATTTAGATCCTTATTTAATTAAATTTTTCTTTCGTTAATAATAAAATTTTAAGAGTTATTTAATGAAATTAAATATTTAGATAGTCTCAATCAGAATAATCTTAGTGAAAATAATATATAAAATAAATTATTCCTATGAATTTAGTGATAAACTAGTTCTTGTAGAAGGATCAAAAATGTGAAATAAATTTCTTTTTATTTAAATTCAAATTTTATATTTTTTGAATTATCATTATTAACTTTAATGAAAAAAATGTTATAATTCAAAAAATGTCAATTATTATTTATAATCAAAAATATAATTTGTTCTGCATTGGTAAAAAGGAACGAACGCATGTACATTTGCACACCACGTTAGCGGGCATGCACGTACACACGCGAGAACCATGCTCGATCCTCTTCCCGCCAAGAGACCTACGGAACGCTCTCTCTCTCTTTCTTGTTCTCTCTCTCTCTTTCTCTTACGCATATCCGTGATATATTTTGACGGTCACAATAAGCTGACGTACCTCGACCAGCCATAGTTACAGCCTTCTCTCTCCTTCTTCCTCCAAGTCCACCTAATAGTCCGTCTCGCTCTCTGCCACTCCTTAAATCTTGTACTGCCTGACAGGATAAGCACGTGGAGATGTCAAAACAATGCCACGTGCTTGCTCAGCAATAAAGGAATACTAAAATGCTTAATTCCCTTTGCATAAAATTAAGGTTGGAAATAATAGATACTAGACTAAATCCTAAGTTGAAAATTCTAACCTGCATCAATTTTGATGCAAATGTAATTTAAAATTAATAAGCACAGAAAATGTCGAGACTCTTAATTATCGCTATGTGCTGACGAGGCTCCTGCCTCGTAGGTGAAAAAAAAAACCTAGCCAAGGAATTAAGCTACCTAGTTCCGCAGAATTGCAAAGATCGTTTTAAATCTTATGGCCTTTTCCTTCCAATCTCATCCATATTTTTCAGATCAGCAAAAATCCCTGTCTAATGCATCCCTACTATGAACCGTCGAGGCACATCGAACAAAACTCATCAATGCAACTTCTTGGAAAACCTGGCACGAGTCGGAACTACCTAGACTTTTATCCATCCATACCTCCTACCCTGATCAACAAAGTAATACTTTTACGTCCTGGTAACAGGAGTGTACCACCCGAATTGATTAATTAACCAAAAATATTATATCCAGCGATCCTGACGTAAAATAAATTCAAATCTTCAGCTGGCGGGAGGCAGGACAAGCGTTTTCGTCGCGTGGTCATGGAGCAAAATATGGTAAAATTAATCCATACCACGTTTGCAAACTAATAAAGTAAATGACCGTAACGGGAGTGTCGTTCTCGCGTCCTATCTTGCCTTTGGTGAAACAAAATTTTAAAATAAGTCTAGAGAGTAGTGAACCTTTTCGAATCGCAAAACAAAAAGAAGCAATTTTTTCGTAACTACTTTCACCCTTTCATGGGAAATAGATATATTGTTTATGTTTCATAAAAGCGAATTTAAGTAATGACAGGTATTCGCATGTGTTTCGTGTAGGATACGGCGAAAATGAAAAGAGACTAAAGCCAATTATTAAACAAATAATTGGCGCTACGAATAAATCTCGCCCGCTTAACTCGGACAAAAAATAGAAAAAGGAGAGTTCTTTCCTTCTTGCCATTTGACGATACAGCACTAGAATTAGGAGACAAATCGGTGATTGAAAAAGTGTATCAATCCAATGAATTTCGCCTTGAGATTTTTGTCACATTTGCTAGGTATAAATTTTGACGTGAATGAACATAAGAATTAATATACCTATAATTGGGAATCTTAAACTCAATTCAACCTGTTATCACTGGCTTTAAAGAAAATTCCATTTCCTTTCTTAGTTGAGATATCTTCATGAAAATAATTCTGGTTTCGAGACTAAAGGGGAAAAGTATCCGCAATTGAAAAGGAGACGATTCTCTCGTCTCTGCAGTTTAGAAGAGCCTCTGAACCCATATAAATAATTTAAAATTAATAAGATGCTAAAATGGTCAACCAGGCATCATCAAGATCATTACATTATACGAAGATACCTATTGATTTTTAAATTGAATTTATTCAATTCAAAAATAAGTTTAAAATAGTTGATTCAATTACAATTAGTATAAATCTATGATTAGCTACACAAATCTCTGAACACTGGCCAATATAACACACCTCGTATGCTCCAATAACCCAAACTTACAATGAGCTAAATATGCCGGAAAGGTCATTCACAAAGTACTTGATACGTTATGGAGTGGGTGCGAGTCTATTAAAGAATCATTCTCCACGTTATTAACAATAGAAAAAGCATGTATCACATATTTTGTGAATGGCCCCAAAGTAGCAGAACCTTCATCGAGGAGATGCTGCCTGATACCCTTGCAAGTATAAAACAGCGAGTTATACGTCGTCATATAACTTAAAACATAATATATTAAATAATAAATAATTAATGAGCAATAAATATTGATATATAATAATAAATTGTATAATTTCTACATAGGTAAATTTAAAAACATTAAAATAAATAACTGTACAGGTAAACACGAATGGAACTAGTGTCCAGGTATGCAAATTAGGATCACACCAGTTTAGATTTAAAGTCCAGCTAAATAAGTATGCGCGGATGCATGCATATTCTTCATGCACTGAGTAATCCGACGATGCCTCGTGACTTCTCATGTCTTCTTTATAAATTAATTTAATTATTCTAATCCGAAAAATGTATAGATGCTTTCATTATAAAAGTGAGGAAAGCATACCAACATTAGTTATCACCCAGTCATTGTCAAAGTCTATTAACTATAGCTTATAAATAAATATAGTAATAGGAATTAAGCGATTTTACGAAGAAAGGATGTAGGAAGAAAGAATAGCATTTTCAAAATCTCCCCAAAAAAGGGAAAATAAACATTTTGAGCCAAATGCAGCACGACATGAAAAAAAGTCTTGATAAGAAAAATGTTACTTTTTGATAGTCCTACAAGATTATCATAACCACTTTCTGAGTTTTCTCAAAAAATCAAAAATTCAAATTTTGTTGGCACAAAAAATAACGAATTATTCCATTCTCATCATAATGAGAAGGTATTGATATCATGTGAAAAATGACTTTCGTGAATTACATCAAGTGTCGACGCTCTGAGGCCCCCTGAGTCAGAAAAAATATTTTTTACGTCGGTGTCTATCTATCTGCCGTCGTTGTCGTCGCCGCCTATATAGCGGATAACAATTGAAAGACTAATCGGATTAGATTGTGCTTTGGCACACAGTTTCATGGGCCAAAAAAAATCGAGTTCATTTACCAGCTATTTTGGATACAAATTCAAAAATTGAGAGCATTTTCAATATTTTTCAGACCATTTTTTCCAAAATTCAGCAATTCCATGGACGTCTATCCGTATTAATAAAAAATGACATCAATTTATCCTCACAACTTTTTTTGATGAAACGAAGATTCTCAGAGTCATAGCATTTTCAAAATCCCCCCCCCCCCCAAAGAAGCGAAAATAACATTTTAGGCCAAATAATGTCGTTGTCTGTATACCGGATAATATTTGAATAATATATAATGATAATAACATTTGGGTTGTGCTTTGGCATACAGTTTTAGGGACCAAAAGGAATGATCGAGTTCGTTATCCAGCTATTTTGGCTTGAAATTCAAAAATTGGAGCATTTTCAAAATTTTTCAGTTCATTTTTTTCAAAATTCAGAAATTGCATGGACGGCTATCTGTAGTACTCAGGAATTAAAGCAATTTATCTCCACGACTTCATTCGAAAAAAAGAAAATTGTCAGAATTATAGCATTTTCAAAATCTCCCCAAAAAAGGGAAAATAAACATTTTGAGCCAAATGCAGCACGACATGAAAAAAAGTCCTTATAAGAAAAATGTTACTTTTTGATAGCCCTACAGGATTCTCATGACGAGTTTCAGAGTTTTCTTGAAAAATCGAAAATTGAAATTTTGTTCGCACAAAAACTAATGAATTATGACATTCTCGTCATAATGAGAAGGTATTGATTTCATGTGGAGAATGACTTTCGCGGAAATAGTTTTTTACGATGGTATCTGTCGTCGTTGTCGTCGTCGTCTGCATACCCTAATAAGGCCCTACAAGATTATCAAAACATTGTTATGATTTTTATAGGATGCGTGGTTTCTGTTTTATTCTTAAAAAGAACATTAAAAATTTTTTAGTTAAATGTTTGGACAAACGACGCGTGCTATTATAAATAATAATATACAAAAGTTGCTCTTCCAAAAAATATTGCAGACTTGTCCAAATTTGTCACCAATAATTTTTTGATATAACGCGTTGTTTTAGTTTTAATCGTAAAAGATAACAGTCAAAGTAAAAAAATTAAATTTTTCAAAAAGCGACACAAGGTGTGAAAAAACATTAATCGGCAACAGGTTAACACCACAGAAGGATCCACAAATTTGTTATTAGTAATTTTTAGACAGGACGAGTAGCCTTTCTTTTATTCGTAAAAAGAAGATTCAAAATAACAAAATTAAATGTTTAGAAAAAAGGACACAAGCTACAAAAAATTTTTCGCCTAAATTATATGTACAAATTTGTTTGGAACCACCTTACGCTATGATGCGTATTTTTAGTTTAAATCATGAAAAATAACATTAGAAATGAATTAAATTTATGGAAAAACGACACAAGTTGCAACAAAATGTTGAATAACAATTTTTTTATTGGATACGTTTTTTTCAAAAATAAAAGAACAAGACAATGAGAATACGTATGTTTCAATGCTAATGCATATGATGAATTGTAATAATATAAATTTATTGAAATTATACATTTTTTAGGGTAGCTGAGAATAAACTGTAATGCAAAATAAGAAACAAATATCAAAACAACCATGAAAAATAAAATATGTACCTTATTTTGCAATATCTGAATAAGCAGCCCCAGACCCAGGTACAGAAATAAATATAATATACATTTGAAATAATAAAGTTTAAAATAATGTAGAAAAGTTCGCATTGTCGACATAATCAAGTGCGAAGCACGAGATACGTGATGAGAATGTGTTCGTCAAAGCCGAAGGAGTTTTAGCAAAAGAGAATTCACAAACACAAATGTGGGGGAAATACAGAGACCAAGCGCGTAGCACGAGGTACATACGTTATCCAGCGCGAAGCGCGTGAACCAACAGTCGCACGCCCTAGGCGCTTTTTCTCCGGTGGGATTCGAACGCCAGGTCAACTAATTTCTGGTCAGGTGCTCTAACCACTAAGCTACTAGAGAGATCAGAAGAAGAATCCTTTTTCTGAAACATGCTCTATTTCGCAAGATGTTATATACAAGTCAATTTTTACTTGGAATCTGTATTATCATCGGAGAAGGTAACGGTCAATCAGAAGAGAAATCCTTTCACACACACTGTGTGTAAATTACAAGTAAATATTATTTTTTAGAACAATTTTTTACGAATATGTATTATCTCATGTATTTGAAAACTAAAATATTCTACTTTTCATCCAAGCATTAACAGCAAATTATTTATCAACCATTTCTCGCTATTAATCAATAACAATTGATTATTTTTTTAACAAAATCGCAAACTTTGATAAGACGACAAGTGCTTATTTTTTATAAGTGAACTTAATTAAGAAATGCGTTATTTTCACGGAGCGGAATAGATCAAGGTGTAAACAATAGGGTGGTTCAAAAATGCATTGTAAATTTTTTTTCTTCAATTTTTATGAATAAAGCCAACAAATTTTTTTTCCGAATCCACACAAAAATAAATCCATTTTTTTTTCTAAATGGTATTTAGAGGTGGCGCAAAGCCCATGAAGTTTAGCACGCATTTCCCATAATAAAAAATACGTTTTTTTAAACTCGATTAAAAATCCTCAATATTAGCTGAATCGAGTAATGAACATCGTTACGAATCATCTGAAAAAGGAAAACCAATGCAAGCAGAAATATTTGAATTTACAAGACCAACTTCACGTTGTTTAGAGTGTATGTGTCTAGACAGTGTGAAGTTGGTTTTGTTAATTTGGATACATATCAGCAGAGTAGCGGATTTGCGAAGTAGGTTTTTCGGCCAATCAGATGACAGCAGGGAATATACTGAAAAGTGTTCCGAAAGTGATAAGTTCGAGCCGCGCAGGGACTAGGGAATAGTTGAGCGTCTGCGCTCGTGGAATTATTATTATCTGGAATATATTCAATCAACCAACGGTTATAAATCTGAAACAACGTAATATCATGAAAAACTGTCCAGTGAAATTCCGTATTGAAAATATAATAATAATAATAAAGAATTCCATCGCGAACCGGATGTAAAAGGCTGTTCTTCTGGGATAACTTCATCCGGTCCGACAACACTGTTCCTCATAACATTCTACAAAGAGTTTTAGCTCCAAAAAAGTATCCAGAGGTAAAATTTTCATCTCAAACTGTCCCGTCTGCAGCGTAAGGTCATCCGCGGCTCGAGACCTGACTCCAAGGAACAGTGTTGAATGATGTTTTCTCGCGTGAATTTCCCGCTCTTGCTTACCTTCTAGGACAGAAGGAGCAAAAGTGGATGATGTACACGTTCCAGTTGCGTCGGGATTGGTTGCTTTAAGGAACCATGATCGTAGCTTCCCGGAGCCTAAAACTTCTCTCATAAAAAAATAAAACTATTATTGAATATTGCCAATAACTAAAAGGATGGCAGTACAGAACTATAGATAAGCAACATTTTTGTAGGAACTAGTTTTATTGCACAAAAAATTCTTTAAAAATCGAATGAAAATTGTGGAAAAGGTTTTTTGTTTCTTTAAAATATCATTTTTTGATTCAATATTTAAAAAAAATGGTAATATAATTTTACTTCAGATTTAGTTCAAATTTGACTGTAGTAATTTTTTTTAACCTTTTCGCATTGATATTTCTTAAGATTATTATCCTTTAATGATATTATTACAGCACTTAATTTATGTTTTAAATTGCACAATTGCACGCACGGACACTTACACAATCGCACGCTCAAACCCGTTGAAAAATCGCACTTGCTGGGGATTCGAACCCTACCTAAACTACCTAACCCGTATGTACCTAGCCAACGCATTGACCAACTGAGCTATCGAACCGCTTGAATGGTGTTCGTCTGAATTTAAAAATGAAATGTCACAAAGTAAAAGATTTTCTTATGAAACCGTAACATTATCCGGCGAAAGTAACCTTACTGCGTCCGAAAGTCGGACCTTCTGTGGTCACCGAAATTCGGGTGCCAAGGTAGGCCCGACCTTGGTCCGACCGTCAAACTCTGGCTACCGACCTAAATTCACACCTGGGACGACACACATATTTCTAAGCTGGCCTCGTTTTCTCAAAGAAAATACTTTACCGAGAGTTTGTCAGAATGATTCAAGAGTTTCGGTAGCTCAGTTGGTTAATGTGTGCAGTAGGTTTGGGTAATTTAGGTCTGTAGGGTCCTTATCCGCATCGGGTGCGATTTTTTAAAGCATTTCAGCGTGCGATTATATGTGTATCTCTCTTAAACTGAACCAGTGAAATTGTCACTGGTTGAATCAGTGGAGTTAGTTGGGCCAAAATTAAAAAATTAATAAGCACATGCCATAAGTAGGGGTATTATTTTGTGAAGACAATGAATAAGCTGTTTGATGCATCAAGCCCATATATTTATTTAAACCAATATAATTTTATCATTTCAAAGCATATCATATTTTATCCCAAGCTTATATCTTCAATGGCGTTTGGGTTTCTGATCGGCGGTCTGATTGTGTAAGGTCTTGCGCCATTTAAGATCGTGGGCGAGCGAAGGTGCAAAGTAACGATCATATGTTGCATGCCGTATTGGGTTCATTAGAACATGTAGATGGAATGGTATGGTTAGGAAAATCTGACGCTTTGCAAAATCATATATTGGATAAATATCTTTACCGTCTTTACCTAAATATATTCCAATTACATAAAATTCATTTCTTGCCACAATATGGTAACTTTCGCCGATGAGTTTTTCAAGATGACCAGCTGCATTTCTATAGTAAAAAGCTCCGTAAACATTGACTGATCTAGGAGTTGCTCCTTTAGTGATGAGCCCTGGATCCGAATCTGCAAGCAGAAATACTCTTGTAGATTTGTTCACCGTGGCTCAAGCTAGGGTCATACCTGGCACTGAAACTAGATGCTACCCGTGTAAAAAATTATCGGGGCATACTTGCTTCCAGTTAGGGCATTGTCTAGACCGTCTAATCTAGATGGTCTTTTCGGGCCCTAATCGGGTGCTGGCTAGCCTATCAGTACCAAAAAAGTCTCTACCTTTTGAATACAAATATTTGTTTGCATATTGCACAAAATATCCGGCGTGTATAAAAGTATAACAAATGAAAAATGTACATTAAAAACAAAGCATTCTTTGCTCATAATTTAAGCAGACTGAAATAATTTTTAAGTATTCCAGGCATCTGGTAGTCTGGTTCCCGAAAAAATCCCACAACCAATGTTTTTAATGCGAAAGTTTCGTCAAGGGGTCCCTTTTGACATAGCAAAAATGCTAGAACATATCAATTGCCAATCCGGGGGTTTTTTAAGCAGTTCCAAAAGTTACTTTTGCTTGGACGGACAATTCCCATTGCATTTTAGAGCAAAATGTCCAACAGGAAAAAGAAAGAGAATAAAATGATGAGAACATTTTCTTGAAAAAATAATCCCCTATTCTTCCATAGGTTTCGAGTTATGATATATTGAAAGTAGACTCAATTTTCTATGATTTCAAAAAAAGAACCAATGTCCTACCTATAATAGGTCATAAGTTATGAACCCTCCAAGTTGGCCATTTTTGCCTGTTTTTATGGGCAAAAAAGTGGAGTTTAGTTTTTTAAAAATAAATCGTGTCAGATTCAGTTTGCGTTGATCATGCCAGACGAAGAAATAGAGCCTATAAAAATCTGGGTATATTAAAAGAAGAAGAAAAGTCCTCTGGATCCCACGACAAAGTTCCCACAGAACAAATTAAAGTGGAGTCAATTTAGCGTAAGCTAAAAAAAAGTGTCCTAGCCCTATAATACGGCTTTTGTCATTAATTAATAAATCATTGTTTATAACAAGAGCTTGCTATCACTACTTATGATTACTTTTTGGCAATTTTTTAGTATTTCTGTGACAAGAAAGTGATTACAATTGATTAAAAATGTAATATATATTTTTTATCAATAAACAAATAGTTTTTTAATAATTGTTTGTAACAGTATCTTCTAATGAATACTTTTTCTGCATTTAATTCGATACTTACCTCCAAGACACTTGTCATTCAGAGTGATTTCTATAAATTGTACATAATATGCTGTGACCATTTTTTCGCATTAAAAATAAGGAAGTAATTGATTAGTTGAAAGTAATTACATATCAAATGTAATTCATTATTTACAAAAATCAATAAATAAAGAAGTAATTAAATAAATTGGTTGTATGTAAAAGTTCTTTAAATGATTTCATAAAATAGTTCACTACACTAAAAATAAGTAATTGAAAAATAAATAGTTAGTCAATTAATGGATTAAAAAATGATTTATTATTGAATTTGTTAATTGAATGAAGCTTGGCATGAAAATCCTAACTACAGCTGGTCCTGGCTTGACGGATGAAAAATTAAAACCCCATCTTTTGGATGTAAAAAATATTTAGTCTTTATCTGACAGGGCTCACGTCTGGTTTGGCGTCATGAGAATAGTTTTAATACAGAACCTGTGTACCATCTTTTAGTAGAATGTCAATTTTTCAAAACTGTAAGGTTTTCATGTATAAGCGAAAGTAGGGATATGTGTGAGATAAGGAATGCCTGGTTGAAGATTCTTGATAACCCAGAAAAAAATTTCTATCAAAAAAATTATTATGTTAGTAAGTTTTACGAATGAGCATTATAATTAATTATATAGTTCAAGGTTTTTTAGATTTACTTTTGTTGTAAGCATGGTTTATCTCCTCTGGGATAACGTTTACCATCAACCTTTAATTTTAGTTTTTGTTTTATTTATCAAAATAACAGTTAGTCTTAGAATTGAACTGTAACCTATTTGTATGAATCGAATGATTCTCAAACAAATAAAGCATTACTACTACTTAGCTTAGTTAGCGTCAGGCTAGGCGATTTCTACGCGGATATAAATATATGTATCTCATGTAGAAATAAGCATGTGTCCGAAAATAAATCCCTAACTTGCAAGAGAAATTTCAGAAGCGGTTTAATAATTTGTTTTCTGCAATAATTTCCAAAATTCGAATGATTATTTGGGAGAACAATTCTGCGAGAAATTATCTTGCGGACAGTAGCCGGATTGGGTACGACGTGACATCTTATACATTGGGCATATAAAGGGAATTAAAATTTCGACGATTTCGAATAGAAGATACATATACTATAAGTTAAAACGTACATAAAATTATATATTTCCAGAAGGAAAAATCATATACATAGTGAAAGTAATTATAAATAATGTTTTGCATTGTGTTTCATTTTTCCACTTGGGTTATGTTATAATATTATGTATTTACCATTATTTGAAGTATTAGCGAAAATCGCTACGACCAAGAGCAGGATACCAATGATGGTCTTCATTTGGTGAACTGTGAGTCTAACTATAATGAATATGTTACATATTCTTTCATTATATGTATACAGTCTTCGCTATCTCATTCTTCGGACTAATTTAAAATTTCACAATACATATTTGTATTTCATCAAGTGACTCTTACTTCGCAGTTGATAGATCAACAGGTTGCGTCATTATTCACAATGGTAACCAGTATAATATGGGTACATATAGATCGTCGTACGTAACATCTGTATTTGCAGAATCGTAGAAGAGTCAAAACAAAGTACCGTATTTACTCGAATATAAACCGCACCTTTTTTTGGTTTTTTGGAGCTTGAACATGGGGGGTTGGGCTTATATACTATTAAATACACTAATAATTATTATATTTCAAATTCAATTTTGGAGAATGTAGTTTAGTAATTTGTCTATAGTGACGATAGTGACATAGGCTGCAAGGAATACTGGAGGAATCTGTGGACGACGAAGAATATTACGCGGATAGCAATAGCTTGTATGGTAGTATGAGCGACGCTGAAAAAAGAACAGTCCATTACAGGGATGTGCATGAGGTTTTACTAACCTTTGATCCTGTCAATGGTGGTATTGATATTGTTGACTGAATTATATCACTGAAACGAGGTGGCTAGAACCCATTACGCTCTGTTCAAGCTAACAGGCGTGGCTAGATTATGGCGCGATAGTTCATCAGCTATAAGACGCACGTTGGAAGAATGGAAGGAGCTTTTGATTGAAGAATTTCCATGCGAAGACAGTGAGCTGAAAAGAAGGAAAGAAGCTCAGAAGTTTAAATGACAGCCAGGGCAAGATATAACCGAGTACTATTACCAAAAGTTGGCAAAATTTAATAGAGCGAGAATGTCCAATAGAGAAGCCATTGAATGAATAGTTGACGGTTTAAACAATAATCGGATTAGGGACTACTTGGGTCCACTATCTCCTTACACATCTGGAAGCAAAATGTTAACAGATTTGAAGGTTGCAACGCAAATTTTGAATGAAGAGAAATCACCGTCCTAATCCAAACCCTAGATAGTGTACAACAGTAGAAAATGTTGTTTTCCATTAGTTTTTTCCCATTTGTGGTTTACGAGGAGTAAGAGCTAATTCTGGTTAATAGCTATAATATTGTTTTCAAAGTTCTCCCCTTCGCAAGCCACGATCTCACACTTTCGAAAGCACTCCTTTAAGTCACCTATCGGAATAGCTAAAAGTTGCTTCGTCGCATTATGTGCAAATATTTTATTAAAAAAAAATATATTCTCGTCTGATTCTATTAGGATCATACAATTTGCCGACGCTGGATCCGACGTCGGAAACGATCCCAATACTCGACGACGTTTCCTACGTCAGGCTTTTCAGCAGAGTTGAAATCGTTTTCCTTTTAGAGGATACTTTAATTTGGGAAAACAGCCAGAAATCACAGGGAGCCAGGTCAAGACTGTATCGAGTCTACCGAAGTTATATAAGGCCGTATTTCACCAGGAATTGCTGAATAAGGTGCGATGAATGGGCATGTGCGTTGTCGTGGTGAAGACCCCAGTCGCCACTTTTCCACTAATCAGTCCGTTTCCTTTTTATTGCGTTATGTAATCGCTTCAGAACATTTTGCTAATACTCTTTGTTTACCCTCTGACACCTTCACAACACCTTCTTGGTCGAAGAAAATAGTGAGCATTGTCTTGATATTGCTCCGACTCTGGCGCGCTTTCTTCGCAAATCGGGGTCTATGTTTCTTCCACTGCGAAGATTGGGCATTGTCTCACATAACCATAAACCCATGTACTGCACGGAGAAAGATGGGTAGTCAAATATGGAGTGTCAAAATTTAGATGGTCAGTTTGATCTTCTAGATAGTACCAAGTACCATCCACAATTTTTTCTTCATAATCAGGGAGCCCAGGTGAAAAAGTTATATGTGGGCGTCCGCATGAAGAGGGCCCTTATGGTCGGTATAGAGTTACATATAGGGGCATATAGGCGGATAAATTCCCGGCATTTTAGGCCCAAAATGAACCCTCTGAGTTGAAAAAGGAGTCACCGAGGAATTTTTGAAGTTGGAACTTCGAAAAACCGTTTTTCGAGAAAAATGCATCTAAACTTGGCGAGGGCCATAAACAAACATGTTATATTTTTTCTTTTAATATGAAATATACCTACTTTCGGTTACTATCTGGATATGAGTATAGTCCCATTTAATTCACTATAGGTCTCAGAATCATCCCCCACTCAAACCCAAAAACAATAATTTTGACCTCAATTTAGAAAAACGCGAATATCTCCTAAACTAGAACCGGCCATAAGGGCCCTTTTCACGCGAACGCCTACATATATAATTCATACATAGCGGACAAGACAATGATATTTTTCATTTGTTTTATAAATTTTTTTGTATAAAAAAAAATATCAGTGTTTTGTCCACTATATATAAACTATATATAACTTTTTCACCTGGGAGACCATAATTTTATAGCCCGTTTGAACATCCGTAGGTGTTTTAGACTCACTATCAGGATAGTAAAATCAAATTCCTTAGCCTCTCGTGCTCAAATTAATATATTGTCAAAGTTTTTGTGCATATGCAATCCTGTCTCAGGCATCTTACTTTTCGAAAATATGAAAGATGCTTTCAAACTTGATGGATTTTATATCAATTTTCATGTTTTTCAGGTTTCATTTATTAATTTAAAATTTCGTCCCTCATCTCGTTGACTCTCATGAATATATATGTACGCAGGAGAAGGAAGACAGTTAAGGAAGTTGACTCTCTGAGATGATTAAGTTAACACTCCTAGATAATCAAGCTAAAATTGTTGGGATAATCAGGTTTACACTCCAGGATCGTCAACTTTACACTCTGGGATAGTGGAGCTAACCATCAAATTTTGAGACTCGACGGATGGTGCGCTACACTATCTAGGAGTCTGTCCCATAGTTAAAGCTCAAATACAGTCAGCCTGACACTTTAGATGTTCAGGCTGACTAGCTATTTTTCTCCGTATGGGCGACTTCCATTTGGTAATTTTTTGGTTTTCCGTCAGCAGCCGTGGAAAAAATTTTTCAGCCACGCGGCTCATTTCCAAATGTTTGGCTCAAAATTCCCGAAGCAATAGTTTTTGGATTCCCTAGGGCTTCCCCTATCTCTTTCACTGTTAAACGTCAATTCCGATTAATTAAGACTCGCACTCATTCCACATTTTGAGGCGATTTGGCCCTTGCGGGCCTCCCGGAGTGAGCATCAATCTCCAGTGGAGTGCGAACACTTTTAAATCGCTTAAACCAATCTTCAATTTGAGTATCACTCATAGACTCATCACCATACACTTTCCGAATCGAAACGATGGTTTCCGAACGTGAATAGCTAAGTTTTTGGCAAAATTTAATACACACTCTTTTTCGGTGCATTCTGTCATTCTGAAATGCGACGCGTACGTGGTTAGACGTTTACGCAACTCCGCATGCTAGTCGGCTAAAGATTCAGAAGTCCGTTTCACTTAGAAGGGGTACTCACGAAGGTCCCTCCTAAATGGTAAATACCTGTTTTTGACGATAGCACAACTAGGTACATAGTTGAAGCACAAAGTCGAATACTTTCCGGACAGACCTATTATAGGAGTGGTTGACAGAATATTGACCACTTTAAGTCCCAGTCATTTATAGCTTATGCCAAAAAATAATAATATAGAAACCAAATTTAAATAAATTGAGTTTTGATTATGTTAGACTATTTGGAAATTTCTTTACATTTGAAGCCTCGGTCATGAAGGCGTGGCCTCGGCAAATATAAGCTTGGATCAACAAAAATTTCTTCATTTAAAACTATATGATCATTGTATGACAAAAGATTTCTGGCCAAGGATCTCTGCCAAGGCTTCATTTATCTCTTAAAACTCGAGAATATTTTCAATAAACTTTCTTTTATTCAAAAATATTTTAGGTAAAATCACCAGAATTATGGTTAAATATGAAATTACCTGAAATTTTGGCTGCTTTAACCAGAATTTTTTGGACAAAATATGAAGGATGTCATTCCAGACCCTTCCGAACACCGCATAATGTTTCCCTTCACCAAGAATGCAAATATCTAAAAAATTAGGATTAATCTGACGATAATGAAATAGCTATAACTGTATTGATATGTTCTCTGATAAAAAAATCTGGTAACATAATAATATATTTATTGCACTGGCTTATCAATGAATAGTGGGCTGGGACACCCCAAAAGTTCAAAAAATTAAATGTTTCGTTTGATTTTTATGAAACTTGACATAAGGGGGTTTTTGAGGTCGCTGATTTTGAATTTGACGTCAAAGTTACAAATTTAAAATCTCGGATACAATATAGCGGCCAATGTTAACAAATTTTTATGTATTTGTACCCGAAGAAAATGTGTTTATTAGCCATTACAAAAAGTTTTGTAACAGTCGGATAGAATGCTCTTTCGTTACTTTTAATATTTATGTCGAGAACATTCATAATCTGCATTGTAACGATTAGTATTCTCTAGCCATATTTTATGAATGTCACAATATTTACAAACGTATATTATTGCTTTAGTACAATTATGCAAAAAATAATAATATGAAAACGAACTTTAAGTCAAATGATTTTTGATCAAGTTAAAATATTTTGACATTTCTTAAAATTTGAAGCCTCGGCAGAGATAACCTTGGATCAACAAAAATGCCTTCATTAAAAACTATCGTCTTTGTTCGACAAGAGATTTCTGCCCAAGGAGGATAAAGTTCCGAAAAGAGAGTACCTTCCATTATTTTAAGCCCACTATAGCGGTGTATTTTAAAACATTGATTGCCAATATTATGATAGTAAAAATATCCGCAAATTTGAGTTCCAAGGTCAAAAGGTCAAAGGGATTTCGCTTCTATTTTGAAAACCATTCATCTGAACGTAAATGTTTTTGATAAAAGTTTTAGAGCATAAAAAAGTACATCTTTTATCTTAAATGCGTTTTTTTTCTGAAATGATAATTTTAGGAGGAAAAAGAAGATCTTACAAAAATGAGGTACCAAGCTATGTGAGTTAGCAACTATAACCACCTCGTCGTCCTGCTAACCCATGCCCCCTGAATCCGTTTCTTCAGGAACATGGCTGTGAGGCTTCTACGCCGTGCCTCGTTGTCCTACTGCATAAGCCAACCTTGTCTTCATCACCTCTCCACCTGAACCATGATGTACGCATCGTCCTCAACAGCGTGACGGTGTCGCCCGACGGGACCGTCGGCCTTGGACATCATGGTTGTGTCTAGCTGGTTACCGTTTTCTTCATGTGCGCGACGCGAGATGTCCTTCTCAACACCCTTCTGCTTTTAGCCCTTCTTCAATTTCACGCGTCGACCTCAGAAGTGCAACATGAAGTCGCAAATCGGGCTCGTCGACCTTCGACAATTGGGTGGGTGCTTGGCCTTCTCCTGCCTTCGCTACCATCAGTGCGTTTGGTTGTGAAGTCTCTCTCGCTCCTCCTTCTTCTTCTGCCGTAGGACAGATTTAGCGTATGTCACTACTGGGCCCCAGTTGGATTGGATCCACAAAATCATTATGGCCTTGTTCTCAGTAGGGATGTATCCGAGCGGGACGAAACAAGAAAACATCGATTTCGGGAACCATCCCGACTGACGACAGCGAAAAGTTGTCCCATATCTCGTGAATGCATCAGAATTTGGAAAATATGGAAGTGGAATCATATAAAAACAAACAAGATGGCCAAAAAATACCATTGGAAGCTTCGTTGTCATCAAAATAATGATTTAATACTAACTGAAGTAAAATAATTTTATAAAAACTAACCACTTCATTTATACCACCATTAAGTTAGAAAATTGTAAAGAAAATTAAGATTCTTAGGACAGAAAATCTAAAAAAAATTATTCGAATGTAAATCAAATTTATACAAAAAGTATAACAAATTTTTGGAAAAATAATAAGTTAAACGTCCCAGTAATCTTGACTCCAATTTCCTTGCTTTTTATTCAATTCAAATGAATTGAGACATTTTATTCGCTACTATAAAATGTTAAAAATAAATTGTTTTCATTAATAAATGTTACATTTATCATATTTTTAACAATATATTCAAATTATAACTATGTTTTACGGTTACTGGGATCGGCACGATTGCTGGGACATTTACCATATATTTTAATTTGATTTCTTGTGCTGTAAATAATTTTGTTACTAAAATGAACTTCATTTCTGCCTAAAAACACTTATATTTGTTTTCTTGTTTTAGTGATCATGAGAAATTGGACTAGTTCCTTTATATTTTCTACCTTTTTTAGTTTGAATTTTTTTTGCAGTTTTCTAACCTAATGTTTGATCAATGAATTGGTTAGATTTTGTAAAATTATTGTACTTAATTACTTGATTTAGGATCAAATCATTACTTTGATGAGCTTGAAATTGACAATGGTTCTTTTCGGCCTTCTTATTCGTCGTGATTCCACTTCCATAATGTTCAAAATCTGTGACCTTATTTTTTAGATATATGCGAAATGTCAAATTCAATCTGTAAATATCATCGAGAATCTTGTCCGCTCTTGCTTGCATATTCCAAGTCAGGACCGGATGAGATTAAACAATTAAAAACCAAAAGTTCTCGACAACCAAAATATCTCGAATACGGGCAATATCAGGCGAGATCCGAGAAATTCTCGTCTCGGCGTGCATCTCTAGTTCTCAGGGGCGAACACTTCTCCATGGGCTGTCTTGAGAAAACGCATTAAAGGTATTAAACTGCTTTGAGAGCTTCAGTTGCCTCTACCATTATGTCAAACTGCCTTGTGAGTACTACTACCTTAGTCCTTCTGGCTGCCAATGAGAGCCCGTGATCCTCTAGTCAGTCGCTAACCAGACTGGTCACTCGTGTTACTTTTGTCTGCGCCTGCTCTGTGTCTCTTGCTATTATTAACATCGCAAAGTTGTCGGCGAATCCGAAGAGTACATTTCATTCCAGAGATCTGGATCAAGTGCAGATCTCGGAGCCACTCTCGCAGGGACTTTGCGCCTTTGTTGTCCCTCCGTGGTACTCGCTCGCAACCAGCTTGAAGATCTCTACAGATATCGCGTCTGGATCTGGAGCCTTCCGGTTGCCCAAAGAATAGGCCGCCTTGCGTAGTTCGTCTACACTACGGGTCTGTATCTCCGCTTCCACTGCTGGAATCGGAGCACGGGCTCTCTTCGAGTGTTCAGGAAGAGTGTTCCCACAATTGCCTACAAGGTCAGAGGATCACGTGGTAGTTCCGGCGCTCGACCTCCCAGTAACCACGTCCCAGACATCCCTAACAATTTCCTCAAGCAGTGCAGTCCACCCTCTTTTCTTGCTGATCTTAATTGCGCTTTTAGCGGCTAGGTATAATTCCTCTGCCACGCAGATGCCAACGCGACCTCTCTCCCGCTGGGTCTTCCTGCGCTTAACCTGTCTGCGCAGTTCGGCAATTTCGTCGTTCCACAATACTTATGGTCCTGCTGTCAGTTCCTTGATCTTTTTGGCATTGGCACATTTATGGAGCGCTCCGCCTCTATCCGCTCTAGCCAGAGTTTTTAGCATTACCGAACGATTCAGTTTCGCGGTGTTACAACCGCGTATCCCCGTGAAGCCAGTTCGAGCTTTTCCTCCAGAGCTCGTCACAGCCCGTAATTTAATATATTGGTGGTCGCTCCCGGTGAAGTCCTCCATCACCTGCCACCCCCGTGTCATTGCCGCTATACCCGTGGATGCGAGGGTGATGTCTATAATAGTACCCTGCCATCCACTGCGTCTGAAAGGTGGCACCGCACCCGAATTTAGGATCGTCAGGTCCAACCTAGCCGCCATGTCTACCACTCCGCCGCTTCTGTTTCTCTGCTCCCTTCGATCATTCAACGGAACTCAGCGATTCCCTCGTTGCGTAAAAGATAGAGACTCATGTATGTGATATTTCCACTCCTGACCCACACGCAGTCATCGCCCTTGCCCGCATTGCCTACAGGGAACGTGGAGATTTTCCTGGTCTATATGGCCGCAGTGCCGGTTCCGTCCGGGTACCAGCCACGTCCGCCCATTCCGCAGTACTGCTCTGGGATAATAAGCAGGTCACCCCTATGCTTGACCGCCGCTCCGTTTGGGTCAACACATTCTGGGCAAACCTAGCCTAGTTGGGCTCCAGTACACCACCGTATACTTCCTCACAGAAGCTTTTACGTGGGTAAGCGACCGTATCGACTTAGGACTAATTGGTGGCTGAAGCGGGGTTATTTCGGACTTTCTCAGTACCCAGTGTCTGTTGCGCAACGCATTATAATAAAAATTTTAGGTAACGAAGGCATAAAGCCTAGTGAAATTGTGCGTAGGTTGAAGCAGCAGTTTGATAGTTTGATAGTGAAAACGTACAGAACACGCCTCTTGTGCGGCGGCTCAGAACGACCGTCACGTGGGAGGTGAGAAATGGGTGCTCGCAACAATTTTTTGGGGTCACAAAGCGGTTGTGCTCGTTGATTTTCTTCACAAAAGGAAGAAGCTAAAGGCTGAGTGTTATTCTAAGCTTTTCGAAAAGCTAAGGCAGCCTCCAAGTCCGGCACCCCCATCCGCAGTGTCCTTCTCTTGCACGACAACGCTAGGCCTCGCTCTAACTTAAGCAAAACTGCAGGAACTGCACTGGACTGTTCTCGAACGTCCTGCCTATAGCCCTGATCTCTCACCCTATTAGTTTGCACCGCTGAAAAAGACGTTGGGAGGTCAGCGTTCCAACACCGATGAGGAAGTAGAGCACTTCTTGCGAAAATGGCTTCAGACCCAACCATCTTTGTTCTGTGATACTGAAATTCAGAAACAACCAATCCGATGGCAAAAGTACATTGATTTTAGTAGAATGTCTGTAGAAAAATGATAATTTTGTACTCTGTCGATATTTTCATTTAATAAAAATTGTCTTCTTTAAAGTTCCTATCCGGTATTGTGGTCGACATAACATTGCTCCAGCGCATCATACGTGTAGAGGCGGGCCGAAAAAGCTGGTAGTGGGTATACCCTTGTACCGCAGTTCTACACCACCCTAGGGCCCAGCCTTCGTTTAACCAGTCCCGTGTTATACGGATCAACCGGAACTCGCCCGGAGCGCTGCAGATTGCGACCTCTGCAATCACCACGTACTAAGGCCCGAAGGGGCTGAATTCCTGTTGTCCGGTTGCAACTTACACCTCGGCAGAGCAAGCTCACATCAGCTCCATCCCCAAGCTGGCTTTCATACCAGCAAGGTTCGGATTACTACCAATGGGTTGCAACTGCCACCGATTCTGTGTTTGGTCCGCTGGACGTGAATTTTATTTCCGTCCTGGTCTCTGTTTCCAGCGAGCATTCCCTGATCCGTCACCCGGGGTCACAGGGATGCCCCTCTACCCCGAAATATAGGAAAGGCATACGGGTGTGACTTAAATTGGAAATGAGTGGGAGTGTGAATTAAATTATTTCTTTGATCAGTCACAAGTTTGCTCTCTCCACGAGACATTAGAAAAGGGTAAGAGTGTTATCTAAATTATTTCTGTGACCAGTCACAAGGATGCCTTCCTGCCCCCATGCGACATTAGGAAGAGGCACGGGTGTGAATTAAATTATTTCTGTGACCGCACACAAGAGTGCTCTCCCCATGAGACATTAGAAAGGGGTAGACGTGCCACTTAAATTATACACTTTTGACCAACATTTTCCTTCTCTCATGAAAAACAGTGGTTTTTAACCAAAGATGTGTATTACATAAAAGGTGTAAATTTGTATTATTTACTCTAATAAACGTAAAAACTTGACATTTTTATAGTTTTGTCAAGTTTTGACCTCAAAAGTGAAATTTGCGAGTATTTTCACTATCATTTTCGTAATTAGCGCATAAAAATCCATTGGCATACTGAGTTTTAAATCAATCGGAGGTCCTCTCTTTCAGGTACCTCATCCCAGAATTCTGGTTATTTTACCCAGAATTTTTTGATGGTATTAACCTGAATTTCTTGCTTAAGATGTGAAGAATTTGATTTCAGAACCTCCTAAACATCGCCGCATATTTTCCCTTCCTCAAGACTGTAAATATCTAAAAAAAATGAAGATTAATCCGACGATAAGTAGATAGCAATTCCATATTTCATCGTGTTTATGTGAAATTTGGTACAAGAAGGTTTTTGAGCTTGCTAATTTTGAATTTGTTATTAGGAATTCCAAATTCGTAATAACGGAAGAGGGGGTTCGAAATATTTTGATACGGCATAGAGTTTGTTACATATGAGTGGGAGGAAGGGTCTTCAGGATGAATCACTATTCTGTTACTTAATGATATGATGATATGATAATGATTTGAAATATATGATAAGAAGATCTGAAAAGGAGACTTTTTATTAGCTGATAAGAATCTGTTATAAAACTGACAAATGATTCTAGAGGAAATTAGCATATGTTTTAGAGGATCAAAGAACAAGAAATAAATTACTTTTATTCTGGCTCGCTTTCATGTTTAGGGGGTTACATCGCACTTAAAAGATTTTTTTTTTTAATTAAAGTTTATTTTGAATAATATTTTTCAATTGTATTATAAAAAAGCTTGATATACATTTAAGTATTTACATCATGAATTATTGAATGGATGATGCTCTTACTACCAAACACCCTTATTGTATGGTGTAAACTGACCCTAGTTTTCAAAATACGCATGTATGCCAAATATTAAACATGCAACATAAATTTATGTTATTGTATAAAAACTTAAGCGAAAATTAGTTAAAGAAGATAGAATAGTAATCTGATAATCTACTAACAGCATGCAGGGATGAACTATCCCTAATCAGTCATTGACGTCTATCTTGTAACAAAAACTTCAAAAGTCGCGTAATGTTTTAACAAATGCAGAGAAAGTTCATGCAAACACTAATTCATTCAGACATATATATTTTTCAAAGCTTGTACATCTTTTCAATATTTTATTATAAAACAGAAACGATCGGAGCTTTAGTAATAATAATCAGCTCTCGCAAACAAAACTTTCCTGTTGCTTACATCAAATTCTTGTTGAATCAGTTGAGCCAAATTAAAAATTAAAAGCACATGTCATAGGCAGGGGTATTATGTTGGGAAGATATGTAGTGAATAAGCTCTTTGATGCATCAAACCCATATATTTCTTTAAATCGATATAATTTTATCATTACAAAGTATATCGTATTTTATTCGAAGCCGGATTAAAGTGTTAGAAATTGAACAATACATGAGCATTTTAATATAATTTTAAATTATATTATCAGGGCGAACCTGTGTGGGCGTGGGCGGGCGAGGCCTCACAAAATAATGATCATATTCTTGATGCAATATTGGGTTGAGTAGAATATGCAAATATGTGTGTGTGGTTAGGAAAATCTGACGCTTTGCAAAATTATATATTGGATAAATATCTGTACCGTCTCTACCCAAATATATTCCAATTACATAAAATTCATTTCTTGCCACAATATGATAACCTTCGCCGATTAGTTTTACAAACTGATCATCTGCGTCTTTGTAGTAAATAACGCCATAAATATTAACTGATCTAGGAGTTGCTCCTTTTGTGACGAGCTCTGCATCCGAATCTGCAAGCAAAAATACCCTTGTAGATATATTTACCGTGACTCAAGCTAGGGCCAGGCCTGACACTAAGACTAGCGCTAGCTTCATATCTCTTGTAGAAATAAGCCTAATTGTGGCTCAGCAACAAATTTCGGGGTTCCAAGGAAAAAGTCAAAACCTTTTTAGTAGGTAATTTGTTTTCAGCAATAATTTCAAAAGTTTGAATTATCATTTGGGAGAACAATTATGAGAAATTATCTTACGAACCGGAGCAGGATTGTGTGCGATGTCACTTTTTGTAAGATTGGGTAATATAAAGGAATATAAATTTGGACAATTTCGAATAAAAAAAAGTATACCACAATTTAAAATGCATGTAAAATTATGTATTGGTATATTATACTATTATATTTACCATTAAGTACAGAATAAACGATATTCGCCACGCCTAAGAGCAATATACTGATGAGGATCTTCATTACGTGTACAGTGAGTGTAACTATCATAAATACATTAAAAGATATTTCGTTATATGTAGTCTTCGCTATCTCATGTATTGGGGTTATTTTAAATTTTAGAATATTTGTATTTCATTAAGTGACTTATATTTCGCAAATGAAAGATCAACAGGTTGCGTCATCATTTACAATCTTAACAGTATACTAATTAACCATATTCTATATCTTCAGAATCCTGGAAAAGTTAAAACAGAATAATTATTATATTATTTCAAATTTAATTTTTGAGAATGCAGACAATGTGGTTTGCAATCTTCTTAAAGATGAAAAAGTACTTCATTTTTATGTAATTCATAGCAGAACTTTATCATATTTAATTTTATTTTAAGGCAAAAAATTTACTTTATGTATTATCAAAAATAGCCCATCTTACGCAATTTTATATATTTTTTTAATGTATCTTAACAGCGTTACGTATTTTTTGAACAATCCCTTCTTTAGATCAGATAAGAATCTGTTCTAAAACTGACATGCATTTAAGCTTATACTCACCAAACATTTGGATTTAAATAATAAGACGCAAATCCAATTAAAGTGGATATTAAAATTTGTAAAAAATGGTTGTCAAACGATGTTCTTTATTTAACAGATGAAAGAAAAGAGAAGTTAATGAAAGGAAAAACTGAATCCTTTAAGTTTTTTCGTGTTTTCTAGACAGTAAATTTTTCAAGCAAATACACCCTTTTTTTAATTTAGTTAAACTAAGTTAGAAACTTGACATAACTTTCGAGTGTAAACTCCGAAAATATAGATAATGAAGAACGAATTTTGTTTTTATCCAAGAAAGCATTGTTGAAATAGTCTAATTCAAATTTGCACAGAAAAACAGTGTGGTCATTTTTTTGCAGCTCATTTGTTATGTTTTCGATATAAGATTTTTTTTCTCAAAATGAGAATACATAAAGTATGGAGATTCTCCATGATTTCAAGTGTGAAAATGTAGCATGAACATAGCTGCAATCTCATTATCCGGTGTCTCATTTTTGGTGCAACTGAAAACAATACCGAATTGGCGTACTTTTGACGGGATCTACTTTTTTATGCTTTATCTTTTTTTTATTATTTATTCGAGAATCAGAGAAAGGAAAATCTGATTGCTGAAATTATCGTTACGACAGCGAAAGTACTACTAAAAATCACTGCTGACGTTGAAAAGTAGTTACTCGCTCAAAGAAGGAGTAAGAAACTTTTTTAAAAAATCGTTTGAAAGCCTATTAATTTATGCGCCTAATGAGCCCTAATAGAGATATTTTTACCCTTTGAAGAGAATATAGAACGTGGGAAGTTAAAAAAAATGCAAGAATTTCTCGAATTTTGTACCTCGACTTCAACCTGTGGCTCTCATTTTACAGAAGGATTAATTAATGTGGAGTGCTACCGGACATTTTATAAAAGGTTGTTGAATCATCCCTTAAAGATTCAAGCAAAGAAATCAAAGTTTCCAAAAACTCAAAACCTCGAAAGATTTTTTGATTGCATTACTTTCTATACCATATTACGTATACGTCCAATAAATGTAGAATCGCGGAGTTAGTTATTCTTGAAATCTGATCTACACCTTTCATGAAATCTCGTGGAATCCCTGGCCTGCATATAAAATATGCTTTTAATTTTTAATTTCATTCTCAGCTGATTTAAACAAGAATTTGTGCTAATCGCTAGAAAAGCTTTGTTTGATAAAGCTGCGGTTATTTATTTCTTGCAACACATATTTTATATAACACTAACACATTATCATTGATAATAATTTTGCATAGAATTCAGTTGTGCTGGCTAAGACATAAAGCAAATATTATATTAAATAAGTAACAGTGTAAATGTAATGGCGGTGAATGTTAGCTTAATAAATATTTTATTTTTTATTGGGCCCCTCAACCTTCTGTTGATCTTTCCATCGCGACATCAAAATTACTGTGGGTTCTATAAATTCCAAAATAAATTAAAACGATAAAACGATATTTTCAGCGACAAATTTAATAAGTCTTTGGGATTAAACGCGAAACTTTTGAGTTATAGACCCGCTTAAATACTACTGACACAGAAATTTGCATTTTTTATATAATTGACCCATTTCATATGGTTTTCCAAGGCAAAATATGAGACATATATTTTTTTTATCACTAAAAAAATTTATTTACATATGTAAAATGAAACTTGACATTTTTTAAATTGCCCTAATGATGTACCTTTTTCGAATAAACTAAAAAGTGAATTTTCTCAAAAATGCCACATTTGATTTTTTCTTGATTTTTTGTTAGATTCATAGTAATATCCGGGATATATCCTGAAAGTTATGTCCTCGCTAAACATTATATAGAACAACTGATTTTTTCATAATATAAAATAAATTGTTCAAAATATCATTTCTTTTTCTAAAAATTTATAGTTTGATGTATCAAAGAAGCTGGAATTACATGGAATGGCATAATTCAGTCGAAGAATAAAAATCCCGAATGTTGAAAAATACCGAAAATATAATTACTAAACTAGAAAATTTCCAAAATTTAAAATTACCGAAAAAAAATAAAACTAACGAAAATATTTAGTAACTTTAGCAAGTTTGAATCTCTGAAATTTCAAAAACCAAAATTTAAAGTTTCCAACAAAAAAATATATTTTTTAATTTAACATTTTTTATACCTTTTAGAATGCTATTTAATTTTATATCGTGCATAAATTTAAATTTAAGAGAGCCCTTCAAAATTTTAAACCATGCACGTATAGTGTTTACCTGTGAAATAAAACATTATTTTAACCAATAAATATAATTAATATAATTTTCTATTATTTTTCCCGGGAATTTAAGACTTTGGTAAATTGGAATTTTGGAAATTTAGATACTAAATTTCGAGAATTTATTAATTTCGTATTATATCAATTTCGTTAATCAATATTTTCGGAAGTTTTATTTTCAGTTGCAAATTTCGAAATTTTCAGTTGCAGTAATGGAATTTTTTGATACATTGTATCTGCAAATTTTGAAACTTGTAACAAAAAAGTTTTACGTTTCAGGTAACGGAAGTTTTATTCCGTTATATGCAACAGAAAATCACAAAACTTTTGTCGTAATTTCAGGTAAATTTACAATAATTCCGTTACAATGTCATTATTTTATGAAAAGTATCGGATATTTCGTAAAATTTTCCGTTACTTTTGTAACATAATTTCGTAAATTGCTGTATATTTCTAAAAGTGTCAATTTACAGAATTTATATTTTAAGTAAGAACATTGATCAATCTAAATCTAAAAGATCTGATATTTAGAAATTTTGTAACTGTATATTTTGTAAATATATATGCTTTTAGCGTATGTAAGAAACAAAACTGTGCATGTGTACAAAAAATTCGATATTTTGACAAATTTATTTTATTATATTTTATGTTACATGTCTCATAATTTGCCCTGAAAAACAATATATTTCAGCCCCAAACAATTTTATGACATCACCAGGGCCAGACTTTAAAAAATGGAATATTTTAAAATTTTATAATATAATTCATGTTTCCTACAATTTTAAAAGATTTCACATGGATTTCAAAGGATTTCATAGCTTTTTAAAGGTTTTTAGGAATTCTAGAAGATTTTAGTAAATTTCGCAACATTTAAAAGATTTTATAGGATTTCCAAGGATTTGAAAACATATAAAAGAGTTTACTAGGATTTCAGAGGTTTTAAGGTATTTTAAAAGATTCTAAGGGATCTTAGAGTTTTTAAGGGATTGCCAGAAATCGCAGATTTCATCGATTTTCTCCAGATTTCATGAGATTTCAAAGTATTTTAAGGGATTTTTGGATTTTCAACAAATTCCAAAAAATTTCAACTGATATCAAAGGATTAAAAAAAAATTCACGGGATTTTAGAAACTTAGAGATTTTGAGGGATTTGCAAAAGTTTCGAGGGTTTTTAAAGAACTCCATAGGATTTGAAAAGTTTCAATGGATTTCAAATGTAATTTTTTGATTTCATAGGGACTTTAAAGATTTCAGGAATAATTAAATTAAAAAATTTTGAATTAAAAAACAAATAAGTAAAAAAATCTTGTTCGTATTTGAACTATATAATTTAATGAATTATTATTTATAACGTAATAATTTTTTAAAGGTTCGTGTGGAGGTATTTGCTGTCTTTCTCGAACTGGCTGTGCTTCGATCGATTACTAATTTCCTCGATGTAGATGAAGAAGAAAACATTTTCGAGAAAAGTATTCAAGTAGTGATAGATATGTGAGTATAAATTCAGAAATTAATAAAGCAGTAATAATTATATTTGAAATAAAAGAATATACTTTTATCTCAATTGAGAAAATTGATAAAGAATCTTTTATCAGTTGGTACTCGACTAATTGTTTAAAATGTAAATAAAAAAATTATAATGATTTCAGGTTCCCTCGACACAAAGAACACATAAAGCTTATTTGCGAGGAAATTCGGCAGGTACGAAATGAAAAAAATCGTCCAGCGGTCATTCTTTATAGTTTGACAGAACGACGTTTTATGACCCTAATTTAATAACTAATATATAATAATAAATTATTAATATTATTAGTCAAGTAACAAGAGAATTACAACAAATGTACAAAGTAGAGAAATCACATCTATTTTTATGAATTTTGAAGAATATTTTCTTCAGCACATGTTTCTGTTATCATTTCTCTCAAACTGTTTCTTTGTGCGGAAAACATAAGAAGACTGATTTTTTCAAAGTAATCTATTTTATTGTATAAATGTAGATTTATTTAGTGGCCCTAAACCATTGTACAGTCATCGCAGAAACACTAGAAAATCAGAATATGCTGCTCAAAGCGAATTTTTATTGTTAATTTTTCAATCTGCGGAATGAATTTATTGTTTGGACCAAATGCGTTACTTTTGATAAACGTATTTTTTATAATTACTTGATTGTTTTACTTAAATGGTTTCTTTTCCTTATCCTAAGCATATCACTTATTCAAATCCTAAATATAGCCGTTTCGAATTAACGAAGATTTTAAAACACTAAAACATTTTCTTAAATTAAAATAAAGAAAGAAAGGCCACCGCACCAAGCGTGCAGAAAAAGACTTTTTGTCAAAATATTCAATTATACATTTTTTTGTTGCAATTTCGTGATTGCAGATCAATAAAACAATATTTCGGATACAAATTTTAAATTTATTTATTTATTTATTTAAAAAAAATGAATTTTCTACTATAAAATATTACTTTTTAACAAAATACTTGAGTTTTCAACCTAAAAAGATGAATTCTCAGCGAAAAAGTGTAATAGTTGATATTTCAACCAAAAGAGATGAAATTTCATTAGAAAAATGAATTTTAAAAACAAAAAGACGAATTTTCAACAAATAAAGATTTCTCAGTCATGAAGGACAAAACATTTAACCCAAATTGTTGAACCTTCAATCCAAAAGACGAATTTTCTGTACAAAAAATGGATCTTCAACCCAAAAAATATTAAGTTAAATTTTCAACCAAAGAGCCTTCATTAAAAAAAATGTCAACAAAGTGCACGCAGTTGAATTTTTAATTAAAAAATATCAGTTTTTAACAAAATAGTTAAACTTTCAACCAAAGAGATGAATTTTCAATTAAAAATATGAATCTTCAACAAACAGTGATTTCTTAACAAAATGGTTCAACCAAATTTTCAAACAAAATAGTTGAATCCTCAAGCAAAGAAGATTAATTTTCAAACAAACAGTTGCATTTTTATCTAAGAATGATGAAATTTCTACTAAAACAGATGAATTTTTAAATAATAAAAAAATATTCGAATTTTTATCCAAAAAAGATTTTAGTTTGACTTTTCAACAACAAAATATGAGCTTTAAAGAAGAAGTAAATTTTCTACGAAGATTATTTCGAAGAACTTTCAACCCAAAAAGACGAATTTTCGACAAAGTTTTTGAATTTGCAACCAAAAAGGATGATTTTCTAACAAAACTGTTGAATTTTCAAGAAAAAAGTTGCAAGAAAAATACAATTTCTTCTAAAATAGATGAATTTTTAAAATAAAAAGACAAATAAAAAAAATAATTGAAGTTTCATCCAGTAAACATTTTAGTTGACTTTTCACCACCGAAATATGAATTTTAAACAAGTAATTTTCCTGCGAAATAGTTGAATTTTCAACAAATGATTTGAATTTTCAACAAAGCAGTTGGATTTTCAACAAAAAAAATTACTTTTTAACAAAATTGTTGTATTTTCAACCAAATAGTTGAATTTTTATCCAAGAAAAATGCAATTTCTACTAAAATAGATGAATTTATAAATTAAAAAGACAAATTTTCAAAAAACTGTTGAATTTTCATCCAGAAAAGATTTCAGTTGACTTTTCAAGATTAAAATATGAATTTTAAAGAAAAAGTAAATTTCCAACAAAACTGTTGAATTTTCATAAATTGTTGAATTTTGAAACAAAACAGTTGAATTTTCAACCAAAAAGGATGATTTTCTAACAGAACTGTTGAATTTTCAAGAAAAAAGTTTCAAGAAGAATACAATTTCTACTAATATAGATGAATTTTTAAAATAAAAAGTCAAATTAAAAAAAAATAGTTGAATTATCATCCAAAAATTTCAGTTGAATTTTCAACGCCGAAATATGGATTTTAGGGAAAAAGTACATTTTCATGAAATAGTTGAATTTTCAACAAAATGGATGAATTTTTAACCAAACAGCATGACTTTCTAACAAAATTGTTGAATTTTCAACCAATCAGTTGCTTTCTTATCCAAGCAAAATGCAATTTCTATTTAAAAAGATGAATTTTTAAATTAAAAAGACAAATTTTCAACAGCAACAAAAAAATAGAAAACATCCAGAAAATATTTCAGTTGATTTTTCAACACCAAAATATTAATTTTGAAGAAAAAGTGAATTTTCAACAAATCAGTTGAATTTTCAACCAAAAAGAATGACCTTTTAACATAACACGTGCAACTCGGCACTTCAAAATCCTATTTAATTAACATGGGGAAATTTTGGATTTTCGAAAAATTGGACTCATACTTCAGGTTTTGATCGAAATATGCCAAGTTTTTTAGGGATTGAAGAGGAGTGTCTACGAAATAAAACCATAATAATAACTTTGATTTTTAACCCACCCTTACCTCTCCACAGCGCCCAAAATTGACCAAAAATTAAAAAAAAATACATTGGGGGGGGGGGAGGGGGGATTAAAAATAAAAGTTATTAGTATGGTTTTATTTCGTAGACACTCCTCTTCAATCTATAAAAAACTTGGCACGTTTCGATCAAACCCTGAAGCATTAGTTCAATTTTTCGAATTTACAAAATGAAAATTAAGTTTATAAATTAAAATGTTAGATACGTTTTATGTTAGTTGTTTTCGCTAAAAATTAGTACTTTCAAAACAATTTTATTATACAATCATAAAGCTTCGAAGAGGACTTAAAATTTCCAAAAATTTTAGTTTGTGTTAGTTTTTGTACTAAAAATTAGCATTTTTAAACATAAATCATCGGGACTCCTAATTAGCAACAATTTTAGGTTATGTTAGCGTTGTACACTGGAAATTAAATTTTTTTTAAATTTATGTTGCAAATTTGGGAAATGGTTCAAAAAATATAAGCACATGTCTGTCTGGCACATTTGAGTTTTTATTTTCCTTAAATATAATACAATTTTATTAATTCGAGTTTCGCTAGGGCTCTAAAGCCCGGTTCTCACTTACATTCCAAATTAAAAATCAATAAGATTGCACTATTCAGACGAAATAAATCTCAAATGAACCAGAAAGACGTGTCCTTATATTTTTTGAACTATTTCCCAGAATTTCAACATAATATTAAAATTTTTCAAATTATAAAGCCGCCGGATATAAACCATATAATTGGTCACGTGACAGGCTGTCAAATGCCCTTAAGTAAGCACCAATTTAGTCTCATTCAAGGCTTTACAAAAGTAACGAGCTGAAAGTACGAAGCTGACGAAAACCAGTTTATACTTGCTTAAAATGCAAATTAAATCCTAAGAATTTTATTTTAAAAATAATTAGTCAATAAACTATTCGTCATGCCCATATAAAGTTTGAAAATGATGTTACCCTATGTAATATATAATCTTATTATTTTCTTTTTTTTTAATAATAATGATACACGCCATTTTATTAATACTAGAAAACAAATGCGCGCGCGTAGCGCGCGATGATTCCTTTTTGGTCTCACGCAATTTTGAAATTAAATATAAACTAATTGTATTTCGTAGTATCTGATATCTTAAATAATAGAAAAGAAAAGCAAGGACAATATTGTTGAATAATTGATTGAAACTTGATATTTGAAATGATGAATCTTCAACCAAAAAAATGAATTTGATCGAAAAAATTAAATTTTCAATCAAGGAGATAAATTTTCAACTAAAGTTATGAATCTTCAACTAAAAAATTAATTTTTAACAATGTGATTCCATTTTTAACTAAGAAAGATCAATTTTCAACCAAAAAATGAATTTTTAATAAAAAAGTTGAATTTTCAACAAAATTTTCCATTTATTTTTAACCCGAAATTATTATTTTTCAACCATAATAATTGAATTTTCAACTCATAAAGGTGATATTCAAGAAGAAAGTTGCATTTTCAACCAAAAAGATGAAATTTCAACTAAAATGAATCTTCAACCAAAAACATGAATTTGTAACAAATTAGTTCCACTTTCAACCGAATTGTTTAATTTTTAATTCAAAACCTAAATTTTCAACAAAAAATTTAAATTTTCAACCAAATGTTTCATTTATCTTCAATACGAAAATATGAATTTTCTACCAAAATAATTGAATTTTTAACCCATAAAGGCGATATTTCATTGAAAAAGTTACATTTTCAACCAAAAAGATGAACTTTTAAATAAAATAATGAATCATCATCACAAAAATTCATTTTTAACAAAGTAGATCCACTTTCAATTCAAATATATGAAATTTCAGGAAAAAAGTTGAATTTTCAACAAAATTTTTCAATTATTTTCAACCCGAAAATATGAATTTTCTACCAAAATAATTGAATTTTCCACCCGAAATGTTGATATTTCAACAACACAGTTGCATTTGCAACCAAAAAGACAAAATTTCGAATAAAATGATGAATCTACAATCAAAAAGATGCATTTTTAACAAATTAGTTCAACTTCTAACAGAATTTTTCAATTTTCAATCAAAAATATAAATTTTCGAGAAAAAGATTGAATTTTCAACCAAATTTTTCATTTATTTTCAAAACGAAAATATGAATTTTCTACCAAAATAATTGAATTTTCAACCAATAAAACCGATATTTCAAGAAAACAGTTATATCGTCAACCAAAAAGATGAAATTTCAACTAGAATGATAAATCATCATAAAAAAAACTAATTTTTAACAAAGTCGTTCCACTTTCAACCAAATTGTTGAGTTTTCAAGCCAAAAAGAGGAAATTTCTACAAAAGAGTGTAATTTTCAATTAAAAAATATGAATTTTCAACAAAAACGTCAAATTTTCAACCGAATTTTCCAATTACTTTCAACCCAAAAGTATGAATTTTCTACTAAAATAATTTAATTTTCCACCCATAAAGGCGATTTTTAAAGATTCTTCAACCAAAAAGATGAAATTTCAACTAAAATTATGAATCTTCAACCAAAAAATGAATATTTAACATAGTAGTTTAACTTGCAACCAATCAGTTTATCTTTTAACCAAAAACATGAATTTTCAATAAAATACATAAATTACCCATAACAAATTAATTTTCAACTAAACATTTGCATTTTTATCCAAAATATTTTTGATAATTGATAAAAATTGATATCTCAACTTCGGAATTAATTAATATATAATATTTATGTAGAATATATGGACAATCCGTAATTGTAAATAACCGATTTCTGGTGTAAAACGCCGACAAAAGCTATAACTGTTAAAAAGTTATAAATCCTCTTTCAAATCTAATTTTTTTTCACTTTTCTATTTTTTTTTTAAATAACCGATTAGCTGTGAAAAACGTTAATATAACTTGAAACTTTTCACAAATTGAAAATCTTGTTCGAACTACAATGATTTTTGTTTTAAGGTACTAATTTTTGGTGTAAAACGCTCACGTAATCGAAAATTGTTAAAAAGTTATGAAACAATAAAATCTAATGATTTTTGTTTATAAATGGTTTATAAATTTTTTATAAATGTTTATAATTTGTTTATAAAAATGGTAACGAAAATTCTTGAACAATTTTTAATATATTTAAAATATATAATAATTTTGAGTTTAAAAATAACGATTTCCGATCTTCAACACTAACATAAACTAAAATTGCAGAGATTGGAAGTCTTGATGATTTCTGTTCAAAAATGCTAATTTCCGGTTAAAGGAAAAGAGAAGAACCAACAATTTTTATAAAGTATAAGTCTTGTTCTTTAGATAGGAATTTATTTATTTATAAAAATAGTAAAACACCCATAAATAAAATTCCGTAGTCTTATAAGGTTTTCGGTAAACAGTATAGATAAATGCATTTTAATATTTTAAGATAATACATATGTATTATGTATAATTAATTAAAAATATATTTAATAATTTATAATTGCTATCTGAAATTCTAGTTTCCATAACAAATTTAAAATTAAAAATCCGATTTCTTATCAAAAGTTTCAATATATCATATGAAATCTACAAATGACACAAGTTTTTTTATTACAATAAATACTTTGCAGTTTGTATTATATTTGAAAATAATTTTAGCAGTTAGTTATAATTTTGTTAGCAATCTTTACTTATTGATTATAAAATATAAAATTAACAAAAATACAAAATAGAATACAAATATAAATATAAATACAGTATCAATATATAAATATAAAACCTAAAATCTATCAAATTTAGCATTCCTATATAAAATGCGGCCCTGAATCATATAAATAGGAATGCACATATTTAAACATAATAAAAAAGTTGTTACACTCAACTCCCGATATAGGACCCCCCGGTTTACGCCGTTCCTAGAACTGATGGCCTCCGTAGTTTATGATGAGAGGAGCTGCGTGGCCGAAAGAAAGGATGTGCTCAGTCAGGCGTGACAAACAGCTCGAGGGCCGCACTCTCACCACGTTAGTTGCATCAGGTTGCATCATGCGTCCAAATCCAACAGAAATTTATCCTGCTGCCCTGCCTGTTTACGTTTGGATTCCCCCGATTTAGGATCAAGGCCAAGGCAAGCCATGTCCGAAACCGGTCTTATATCGGGAGTTGAGTGTAATCCTAAAATATCATAATTAAACGGCAAATAGCCAGGGTTTGAAGACTATTACTGGAGGAGGTCTCGTTGTGCTGACTGTCAACCATCGTTTATTTCGATTCATCAACTTTTGAAGAATTCCAAATTCCTCCCATGATTTCATCTTTTCAGATGAATGACTCGTGAATGTTTGTCGCATTTCATTGGTAATATTTCCATCCAAGTCGAATTCTTTTTTCGATTCTTTCTTGAGTGGCATAGATGAAGTTCCATCCCAAAAAAGACTTGTCATACAGACAAGAAGAAGCAGACAATAAATATGGGGCATTCTTTTTCTGGAAAGAATAAATATTCTAAACAATATATTTTTTTTAATCCAGAAAACGATTTCTTATGTTTTTTAATTACACAGTTTAAAAAATTATTTTCATTCCTAATGAAATAAAAACTCAATACCAAAATTTTCTATAGAACCAAAGAAATATTCTTTGAAAAAAAGAATATTTTTTTGGTTCAAGGAAATTTGCAATGATTCCGGTTTTGATCCAAAATAAGTTTTATTGATTCAAATGAATTTTTTTTTAACTGAACAAATATTACCTAATCAAAATAAAAGTTTCCTTGATTTAAAGAATTCCTTTCATTGACGTATGTCCAAGAAATATTTCTTAAAGTCTAAAGGAAGATTTTACTTTAAATTGCTATTGTTTTCAATTTTTAATTTAATAATGTTAAGAATATCATACTTTTGAGCATTATTATTATTTTTTATTTCATTTTATTATTATTTTATTATTATTATTATTATTATTGTAATTATTTATATGAATTCAAGTTTAAGTTTTCCAAATCAATTAAAAATGTTGAAATTCCAAAAAATCATAAATTTTAATTTAACTTTACTTACTTATTTTTTAACTTTTTAAAAAATCCATGAGTTAAAATATATCGTTAAAAATTCGAAAAATGCTTGAAAATCCATTTTTTCAACACATTATTTTATGGAAAATGTGATGCATATTCAAATTTTTGGGGCCCCAAGTTGCTTAAAAAAATGTTTAAATTTGTTTTTATTTATTTAGAATTTATAAAATCTTTTAAATTTGGCTGTATTTGGAAATAAATGATTTGAACGCAGAGTTTTAACATTTCGAAAAAAGGAAATCTTACTATTTTTTAATTTAGAACATTGAATTAAGCAGCACCGCTAATTTGAAGAGACAATTTTTTAATAGAATGTTTGAATTAATCTTTTTTCAAAAACCAAAATTAGTGTCTAAATGCCTTCTGTAGAGAATTGAATTGTTGATATAACTTTCAAAATTTCTTTTATCACAAAAATACGGCAAAAAGTGTAAAAAAGTTCCTTAAACAACTTTGGACCCACAAATTCTGAAATCAAATCTAATTTACCATAAGAGAATTAATTTTAGTTAAACTCGGTTTCAACTTTTCTTGAGATATTTCAATATTTAAAAAAATACCTCTTTGCATTCAAGGATTTTTTGGTATTCTGGACATTACATTTTTTATTGTTGATAAACCAGTTTTATAAAAGTATGGAAATTACGAAGCATAAACTTTAAAAACTTTTTTCATTCTTAAAAGTAGCTTTATATTACTGGATTTAACTATTGGGTTGGAAATTCATTTTTTTTGGAAAATAATTTTTTTAACTCTGGTGAAAAATTTAACTATTTCGTTGAAAATTCGTTTTTCTTAGTTGAAAAGTAGTTGTTTTCTTTTAAACTGAGAAATTAACTAATCTATTTTCAGTTGAAAATTGATCTTTTTTGTTTGAAAATTCAACTATTCTACTTGGTTGAAAAATTTTCTTTTTTAGTTGAAAATTCGTCCTTTTTTGTAGAAAATTAATCTTCTTGGTTGAAGATTCATCTTTTTGGTTGAAAATTTAACTTTTCCAGATAAAGATTCATTTATGTAGTTAAAAGTCTTTCTCTCAAAAATGCATTTTCATGATTGAAGATTTATCATTTTAATTGAAAATTCATATCTTTGGTTGAAAATTAATCTGTTAAAATAAAAATTATAACTAATCCAGTTGAATATTTCATCATTTTAGTTGAACATTTCTCTTTTTTACTTGAAAATTCAACTTTTTTGGTCAAAAAATAACTTTCTTGTTTGAAAATTCATCTTTTTAGTTTAAAATTCAACAGTAATAATATAATTCAAATTCAAAGTTTATCAGTTTTGTAGAAACTTGAACTATTTCGTTGGAAATTAATTTTTCCAAGTTGAAAATTATTTTTTTTTTTTAACGGAAAATTTAACTATTTCATTTCTGGTAGGAAATTTTTCTGTTTAAGTTGAAAATTTTTCTATTTAGGTCGAAAAGTCTTTTTTTGTTGAAAATTAATCTTCTTGGTTCAAGATTCATCTTTTTGTTTGAAAATTTAACTCATTTGTTAAAAAATTAACTTTTGTTGTTGAAAATGAATGTTTTAAATTGCAAATTAAACTAATACAGTTGAATATTCCATCATTATAGTTGGAAATTCATCTCATCGGTTGAAAATTAATTTTTTTAACTAAAAATAATAATAACTAATCCAGTTGAATATTCCATCATTTTAGATGAAAATTCCTCTTTTTTACTTGAAAATTCATGTATTTTGTTGAAAATTCATCTTTTTTGATCAAAAAATAATCTTCTTGTTTGAAAATTCATCGTTTTAGTTTAAAATTCAATAGTAATAATATAATTTAAATTTGAAGTTTATCAGTTTAGTCGAAAGTTCAACTATTTCGTTGGAAATTAATTTTTCTTAGTTGAAAATTAATTTTTTTTAACTGAAAATTTAACTATTCCACTTTTGGTAGAGAATTTTTCTATTTAAGAGGAAAAGTCTTTTTTGGTTGAAAATTAATCTTCTTGGTTGAAGATTAATTTTTTTGTTTGAAAATTTAACTCATTTGATGAAAAATTATTTTTTTTTGTTTTGTTAAAAATGAATTGTTTAAATTGAAAATTGAACTAATACAGTTGAATATTCCATCATTTTAGTTGAAAATTCATCTCAACGGTTGAAAATTAATTTTTTTTACTAAAAATGATAACTAATCCAATTGAATATTGGATTATTTTAGTTGAAGAGTCATCTCTTTGGATGATAATTAATTTTTTAATGTGAAAATGTAACTATTCAATTTTTTGTTGAAAATTTATCTTTTTCAATTGAAAATTCATGTATTTTGTTGAACTTCGTCTTTTTGGTCGAAAAATAATATTCTTGGATGAAAATTCATCTTTTTATTAGTATAAAATTTAATATATTAATGATATAATTTTAATTTAAAACTCATCACATGGCTCGAAATTAATATATAAATTAATATATATTATATTAATTAATAAAATAAAAAAAAATAAAGTTAATAAAATATTTAAAAAATTAATTAATATATATATATATGTCTTACGGTCCAATACATACAAACATGTATTACAACAATATTACAACAATATTAACAATATATACAAACATGTCGAAAAAGTACAATTTTTTATTTTTAGGATTTTGAAAAATGTTTCAAATTTTTAAAAATTGCCCTCAAATCTTCCAGATATTATCGAAATTTGTAGAAATATTTTGAAAATATAATATTTTAAAATATTTTGAAACATTTTCAAATTTTCTTTAAAAATTAATTTTTCAAAATAAAAAGTAATTCCAAATTTCCCCAGGAATCTCAAGAAAATTGTTTATTTGCTTGAAAACTTTCAAACTTCTTAAAAAGCTTCTAATTTTTTTTCGAAATCTTCAAAAATTTACATTTTGTGTACAATGTTTGGAAATCCTTTCAAACATAAAATCATTTTTAACAATTTTAAAAACTTTTAAACTTTATAAATATCTTCGAATTCTTCCAAAATTTCTCTTAAAATTCTGAAAAATTAAAAAACTTGCCTTCAAATCTTCCAGATTCTGTTTTGACAATTTTGGAAATCTTTTGAAATAGTAAACATTTTTTTAATATTATCTTAGAATTAATTTTTCAAAATAAAAAATGAGTTTAAATTACCCCATGAATTATGAGAAATATTTTTTATTATCGTGAAACATTTGAAATTTGTTTTCAAATTTTTTATAAAATTTTGCAATCTTGCTTATAGAAAGATGTTGCTTGAAAATCTTTCCCATTATTTTTCGAAATTTTAGCAAATAATTTAAAATCTTTTGAAATCTTAGTCAAATTTCTCTTGGAATTTATTTTCAAAATAAAAATTCAGTTTTAATTTTCCCAGGAATTTTAAGAAAGTTTTTTTATTTTCTTGAAGCCTTTTAAACTTCTTAAAAAGCTGCGACATTTTTTCTAAATCTTCAAAAATTTACATTTTGTTTAAAAATTTATAATATATTCTCCAATTTCCAATTGTTTTTTTTCAACTATTTCCAAAACTTTTAAGTCTTCTAAAAATCTTTTAAAATTTTTCCAAAAATTTTCTTAAAATTCTGAAAAATTAGAAAAACTGTCTTAGAATCCTCCTGAATCTGTTATGGCGATTTAAGAAATCTTTTGTCATCTTTTAAAATATTTTTAAGAGTTCTCTTAAAATTATTTTACAAAATAAAAAATCAGATCAAATTTTTCCATGAATTCTAAGACAATTTTATTTTTATCGTGAATCCTTTCAAAATCCTTAAGAAGTTAAAAAAAAATTGTTTTCCAAATATTCAAAAATGTACATTTTTCAAAACTTTTGAAATATTTTCACTTTAAATTAATTTTGAATCTTTAAACTTTTAAAAATTCTTAAAAAGCTTATTTATTTTTGAAATCTTCAAGAATACATTTATTATTATTATTAAATATATACATATATATTATGTAAATACCCTTATATTTCTCATAAACCTGAAGTTTGCAGACTTTTTTCAAGCGGCGAAAAAATGAAAACTTCATCTAATCACGAACACGGGTTTCCCGACAACAATAGTTTCAAATTTTTTCGAGTAATTTCGAGATGGATCGAGAAATAATCGAAAATTGCGCCATGCGATTTTTAATATAAGGATATAATATTATATATAATAAATATTTAACTATATTCTTCTCTACAATTTTCTTAATTTTTGCTTCCTGAGGAAGCTTTGCAGTGGAATAAATTTAGGAAATTGTCAATTTTTTTTAATTAAACGTTTCTCGATTGGAGACACTTGAAATCGAATTCACAGCTAGTTTAATTTTAGGGGAGACAGTCCAGAGAACAGACTGGCACAAAGTCTGCGTTTTTCGTCCAGCATTACGAGAGACTATCTACAATTATATGAAAAAAGGACAAAGAGTCCTAGTAAAAGGAAAACTCTACTACGGAGAAATCAAAGACGAAGAAGGAAAGTCTCGTCCCACAACTTCCATTATCGCCGAGGAAATCGTCATGTTCCAGTCGTAATATTTTAGTTTGCTTTTTCATTATTTTGACACAATAGTGTCATTTTTCCGACTTAGATACAACAATTTAAAGTTAATTTAAGAAATATTGTACAGTTGTTTACTATAAAACCATTTAGAAAGATTTTAAAACAGAAGACGAGATTGTTCCAAGCATTTACCCCTGGAGCCCTCCTTACACTCTGGCCCCTTATTCCCTGCAATCCTCACACTCTGCCCATTATCCCTTGCAACCCTTCTAGCAGCCCCTTAAACCATACCACCATCCTTTCACTTCTTTCAACTTATCCCCTACCATCTTCTATACATCCCTGCCACTTACCCCCTGTCCTTCTTTTGCATATTTCTCCCCTTTCCACTTACAACTCTTTTTATACTTTCTGCCAATTAATCCTTACTACTCTCATCCTTTCCCCTCTACCACCTTCCTTTCACTTCCTGTCAATTATCCTTTACCACCCTCATCCTTTCCCCTCTACCACCTTCTTTTCACTGCCTGTCGCAATTACCCTCCTTCCTCCTCTATCATCACCTCTTTTACCTCTTGTCTCGTAATCCCTACCATCTTCTTTACACCGGCCCTGTTTCTTATCCCCTATCGTTCTGGTATACCTTTTACCCCTTTTCCCGTACAACCCTTTTTATACTTTCCGTCTAATACCCTGTACCACCCTCCTTTTCCCTCTACCACCATACTTTCACTTTTTGCCCCTTATCTCCTCCCTGTGGGCACTGGGACATCCTCAAGACTTTCCCCGTTCGACCACTTTTTACACTTCCTGCCAATTACTCCTTACTACTGTCATCCTTTCTCCTCTACCACCTTCCTTTCACTTCCTGCCAATTACTCCTTACCACCCTTAACTTCTTTGAACTAACACCCTCATCCTTTCTCCTCTGTCACCTTTCTTTCACTACCTGCAAATTACTCCTTACCACCCTCATACTTTCCTCTCTACCACCCTTATCCTTTCTCCTCTGCCACCTTCCTTTCACTTCCTGCCAAGTTAAGTTTTTGCTTTTGTCCCTCTTCCCTTAAAATCGTGTTTACACTTCCTGTCAATTACTCCTTATCACCCTCATCCTTTCCTCTCTACCACCCTCATCCGTTCCTCTCTACCACCTTCCTTTCACTTCCTGCCAATTACCCTCCTTCCCTCTCTACATGACCTTTTGCACTTGCCTCATATTCCCTACCATCTTCTTTGCATCGGCCGTATCCCTTATCCCCTATCCTTCTCTTATACCTTATTTCCCCTCTTCCCTTAAAACCCTTTCTACAATTCCTGCCAATCACTCCTTGCCACCCTTATCCTTCCCGTTCTACCACCCCCATCCTTTCTCCTCTACCACCTTTCTTTCACTTCCTGTCAATTACTCTTTACCACCCTCATCCTTTCCTCTGTACCACATTCCTTTCACTTCCTACCAATTACTCCTTATCACCCTTAACCTTTCCGAACTACCACCCTCATCCTCTCTCCTCTACCACCTTCCTTTCACTTCCTGCCCATTACTCCTTACCACCTTTCCTCTCTCCAACCCTTATCCTTTCTCCTCTACCACCTTCCTTTCACTTCCTGCCAAGTTGTGTTTTTGCTTTTATCCCTCTTCCCTTAAAATCTTTTTTACCCTTTCTGTCAATTACTCCTTACTACCCTCATCCTTTCCTCTATACCACCCTCATCCTTTCTCCTCTGCCAACTTCCTTTCACTTCCTGCCAATTACCGCCTTTCCCTCTCTAACACGACCTCTTGCACTTGCCCCATAATCCCTACCATCTTCTTTACCCCAGCCATGTCCCTTATTCCCTATCGTTCTCTTATACCTCTTTCCTAAAAACCCTTTTTTACCCTTACTGCCAAATGCCCGACTGCCGAGTTTCCGCAACACCACTCCTTCACCCCACTGACCACCACAAAGCCCCCTCTTCTTTCACCTAAGTCTTATTGTTTGTGTCACTTAGACAATCCCATTTCTTATAATTACATTTTTTTAAATTGTTATTTATAATATGTATAATACATATCATGAATATCATTGGATTTAAAAAAACTGAAGGGGGGGGGGGCTACGCCATGTGCACGTTCAATAGGAATGTTCCGAGAAATGAGATAAACATATTTTTAGAAACTTGAAGCAGTGAATAACGTTATGGAGATAAGAAAACTTTTTTTTAGGTTTCTGATACTTTAAAAAAAAATTATAATTTACGTCTATTTGGTCATATTCAAACAGATGTGACGTCAGTAAGGTATACAGCTGAGCAGGAATCAGGCCACTTTAGCCGCCATATTACTTTCCGGAATTTTGACCAATCAGATATCGCGAATTTCTACTTGACAGCTGATTGTTTAAACTAACCTGTAAATGCCACTAAACGAGAAATGCCCGTAATATGTAAATGGAATCGCAAGAAGTTATTTAATTGTTTTCTTCGTAATTATAATTTGATAATAATACATGAAAGCCATTTAGAGAAGTTTTTGCATTGAAATGCATGTTTATAAACAATTTTTTTTTAATTTGCATAATTTATGTAGTTTGAATTTTCCCGCGAAGAATGACGTCATACAGATGTGGGCAATCTATGCATTCGGCGAAAAATGCCGCGAGCGGGCGACATATTCAAACTTTATTAAGAAAAGAAACATGTTTCTTCTTCAAGAAAAAATTCTTTTTCCTTGGAATATGTTACTGAGCTACTAAAGAATCAAAATAGCTTTTTATCTTATTTCACGCAAAATCCTCATTTTTTTTAAATTTCAGTTTCACCAAATTTGTTTATATTTCGAAAATCTAAAAAATTGTTGTCTTCCGACACTTAAAAATGTTGTTTATTATTTTTCTTGACTCATTGGGTTAGTACTTTTTGATTTGGGTTCAATCTGAAAATTTAACTTTTAGGTTCAATAGCAAAGTTTCACGCTCAGTTTTATCCAAATTTATTTACATTTCGAAAATTAAAAAAAAATTGTCTTCCTACAATCGAAAATTCTGTTTATGATTTTTTCTGACTCATTGATAGTTTTTGATTTGGGTTTAATTAAACAATATAAGTTTTAAGTTCAGTACCAGAGTTTTACGGTCAGTTTTACACAAATTTGATTATATTTCAAAAATCTGAAATTTTTTTGTCTTCCGATACTAGAAAATTCTGTTTATGATTTTTTTTGTGACTCATTGGGGTAATAGTTTTTTATTTTTTGTTTAATTAAGAGCATTTCACTTTTAGGTTCAATAGCTGCGGAGCTTCGCAGTCAACTTTTTCCGAATTTGTTGAATTTGAAAATTTTCGGATAATTTCAGTGAAAAAAAACGGCTTTTTCTATGTAAAAATGATACTTTTATATATTTTTTGCATATTAATCACAGGTAATAATTGCGAATCAATATTGTTGCTTCAAAATTACAATTATACAAATAATAATTGAAGAAAAATTAATTGTTGAATTTTCAACCTAAAAAATGAATTTTCAATCAAAAATATTATAGTTGATATTTCAACAACAAATTTTTTTTTAAATAAAACGCAATTGAATTTACCCAAAAAGACGAATTTTCAACAAAATAGTTGAATCCTCAACGAAAACCGATTAATTTTTAACCAGTGGTCTTTTTAACAACAAAAAATTTTTTCTACCAAAAAGACGAATTTCCAATAAAATGCATCAATATTTAAATAAATAGTTTAATTTTCAACAAAATATTTTAATTTTTCTCTAAAAAGATAACTCTTTACCCAAAAATTTAATAGTTACATTTTCATTGAACAATAATAATTTTAAGTTTATAAAAGTGCATTTTTCACGAAACAGTAGAATTTTTTACCAAATGGTTGAATTTTCAGGGCATAAAGGACGAATTTTCTACAAAAAATTTGAACGTCGAATCAACATTGTTGCTTCAACATAATAATTATACCAACAATAATTGTAGAAAAAATCATTGTTGAATTTTCAACCTAAAAAAATGAATTTTCAATCAAACCAAAATTTTTTTTTAAATAAAACGCAATTGAATTTACCCAAAAAGACGAATTTTCAACAAAATAGTTGAATCCTCAAACAAAACCGATTAATTTTCAACCAGTTATTTTTTTAACCAAAAAGAAAACGATTTTCAACCAAAAAAGACGAATTTCCAATAAAATGTATCAATTTTTAAATAAATAGTTGAATTGTGAACGAAATGTTTTAATTTTTGTTTAAAAACGATAACTTTTTACCCAAAAATTTAATACTTACATTTTCATTGAAAAATAATCATTTTAAGTTTAGGCAAGTGAATTTTTTACTAAACAGTAGAATTTTCGAACAATAATTGCAGAAAAAATCATTGTTGAACTTTCAACCCATAAAAATGAATTTTTAATAAAAAATATTATAGTTGATATTTCAACAACAACAATTTTTTTTAAATAAAACACAATTGAATTTAACCAAAAAGACGAATTTTCAACAAAATAGTTGAATCCTCAACGAAAACCGATTAAATTTCAACCAGTTATTTTTTTAACAAAAAAAAAATCTTTTGTACCAAAAAAGACGAATTTTCAACAAAATGCATACATTTTTAAATAACCAGTTGTATTTTCAACAAAATAATTTAAGTTTTAGTCTTGAAACAATCACTTTTTCACCAAAAATGGAATAGTTAAATTTTCATTGCAGAATTATAATTTTAAATTTAGAAAAGCGAATTTTTTACTAAAACGTAGAATTTTCAACACGAAAATATGAATTTTCAAGAACAAACAGAATTTTCGACTAAATAGTTGAATTTCCAAGGCACAAAGGACGAATTTTCTACAAAATTGTTCAACTTCGAATCAATATTGTTGCTTCAACATCACAATTATTCCAACAATAATTGAAAAAATCATTGTTGAATTTTAAATCTAAAAAGATGAATTTTCAATAAAAAATATTATAGTTGATATTTCAACAACAAAATTTTATCTTAAATAAAACACAATTGAATTAGAAAAACAAAATTCAACAAAATAGTTCAATCCTCAAAGAAGACCGATTAATTTTCAACTAGTTTTTTAACAAAAAAAAGGATTTCTCAGAAAAAAATATCTACGGAAAAAGACGAATTTTCAAGAAAATGTATAAATTTTTAAATAGTTTAATTTTTAGTCTGAAAAAATCACTTTTTAACCGAAAATGAAATAGTTGAATTTTCATTGCAGAATTATAATTTTTAATTTAGAAAAGCAAATTTTTCACTAAACAGTAGAATTTTCAACACGAAAATATGAATTTTCAACACGAAAATATGAATTTTCAACACAAAGAAAGAATTTTCTACAAAATAGTTCAACTTCGAATCAATATTGTTGCTTCAACATCACAATTATTCCAATAATAATTGAAAGAAAAATCATTGTTGTATTTTCAAGCTAAAAAATGAATTTTCAATCAAAAATATTATAGTTGATATTTCAACATTAATATTTTATTTTAAATAAAACACAATTGGATTTAAAAAAAAAAAAAAATCAAGAAAATAGTTCAATCCTCAAACAAGACCGATTAATTTTCAACTAGTTTTTTAAGAAACAAAAAAAGATTTTCCATCAGAAAAAAAAGATCTTTAACCAAAAAGGCGAATTTTCAACAAAATGCATACATTTTTTAATAGTTTAATTTTTAGTCGAAAAAAATAACTTTTCAATCAAAAATGGAATAGTTAAATTTTAATTGCAAAATGAAAATTTTGAATTTAGAAAAGCGAATTTTTTACTAAACAGTAGAATTTTCAATAAAAAATATCATAGTTGATATTTCAACAAAATTTTATTTTAAATAAAACACAATTGAATTTAAACAAACAAAAAAACGAATTTTCAACAAAATAGTTAAATCCTCAAACAAGACCGATTAATTTTCAACTAGTTTCTTATGAAAAAAAAAGATTTATCAGAAAAAAAAGATCTACCAAAAAAGACGAATTTTCAACAAAATGCGTAGATTTTTAAATAGTTGAATTTTTAGTCTGGAAAAATCACTTTTTAACCAAAAATGGAGTAGCTAAAATTTCATTACAAAATGATAATTTTGAATTTAGAAAAGCGAATTTTTTACTAAACAGTAGAATTTCCAAATAAAAAAATTAATATTCAATTAAGTAGTTCAACTTTCAATGAAGGAGTTGAATTTTCATCCAAAATTGTATCTTTCACATACATCCGTTGAAGAAAATTATCAATCGCATCCGAAAATGTTCTGAATCCGCCCACGGATCTAATAAAATAATAAAAAATGATTGGGGGTGAAAAACGGAAAAAAAACAAGTTTGTCTTCTTAATAAGTAAATAAGTCTATATTTACAAGTTTCTTCATCTCTCGTCTTTCCATAACAAGTTACATAATAAAATGGCGTTAATTCTAGAATTTTACAAGTGTTATACTTTGTTTATACACAATCTTTCTTATACGCGGTATATATATAATATATATAATATAAACTCTTCCGTCGATATTTCTTACTTTCTATCGTCTTTCTTAAAATGTATTCACCACTACTTTCTTTTTCTCACACACGTCGCCGCCTTCCACGTATAAATTATTTACATTTTATCAAACGAAAAACTAAAGATATATACTTCTAACGCCTCAAATATGATCCTAGAAAAAAAAAACAAAAAAAAAAAAAACAGAGGAAATTTTATTCCGTTAATCGTTTCTCAAATTACTTAGTATTCACTCTTTTTACTTTACAGAGATCACAGTATTACAAGATGCCAGATACAGGTTTCGATTCTATTGTACTCGTTCCTATCTTTTTTTACTTCGTATCTTATCTCTCTCCCTTGCTCCCTTCAAATTAAGAATTTGTTTCATTTTTTGTTGTCGTCAAATTTGAATTTAATCTGTAACAGCGAGCGAGAGAGGGAAAAATCGGTCGTGGAATGTAAGCCACAATCGCACCAGCTGTAACAACATAATTTCGAATATAAATTTTGGTAGTAAAATATATATGTGTATATATATATTCGTATATAAATTTATGTTTAAACTCTGGCCCCGGATTTCCATAAAATTCTTCCTATTTCTGTAATAGATTTACACATATTACCTCTCTTTAATCCTCTTCTCGCGTTTACAACAGTGTGTAACTTAATCTTTTATTTACAGTAGAGATCTAAAGTATAAAGTATAGTCGAGTACAGAGGCAGGCGCATCGTCGATTTTACAACGACTTTTTATTATTTTATGTAGTATTGTTCTTGGCACAGATTGTTGTTTTACAGTAAGACATTTCGAGCAAATAAGCCTCTTCTCCTCGAATAATTTCGCCATCTCCCGACTAATCACAGGGCTTTATTGATCAGAGTCCGAGTTCTAATTTATTTCGGCAAAAAACATCGCAAATCAATTATATTTAAAACCCTTCAAGTTCAGCAAATTTAAAAATAATTTTCTCCGGCCACTCATATTTTTCAAGTATGCATCGATATATCCACTTTGAAGGAATTCTCTTTATTTCATTAATTCCATTCATTACTTTCAAGTCCTGGAGTTCCAAGAATTCAAGGCATTCTGAGGATTTGAAAATAATGCAAGGAATTCAGAGGAATTTAGAAGAATTCAGGAAATTAAGAATTCGAAATAATACACTTCTTTGACATATTATGAATTATCTGAAATATTATGAATGATCTGAATTCTTTGAATTGCCCGAATTCTCTTATTTCCGTGAATTCTATTAATTTCATGAATTCTTCTGCATTTATCTGAAATTCCATCCATTATTTTGAAACTTCGGAATTCCAAAAATTTCAAAATAATGCAAGGAATTCATAGGAATTTAAAAGAATTCTGTTGAATTTCACAAAATGCTTTTAAACTCCTTCCAATTCTTTTAAATTCTTTGAAATGTTCTGAATTCCTTGAAATCTCTTAATTCCATGAATTCTTCTACATTTATCTGAATTACATCGATTATTTTTACTTCCTGGAATTCCAGGAATTTCAAGAATTAATGATATTTCAAGGATTACAATATAATGCAAGGAATTCAGAGGAATTTCTAAGAATTATTTTGAATTTCATGAAATGCTTTTAAATTCCTTCCTATTTTTTCAACTTCTTTGAAATGTTCTGAATTTCCAGAATTCTCTTAATTCCTTAAATTCTATGAATTCCTTATATTCTCTGAATTCCATGAATTCTCCTGCATTTATCTGAATTCCATCGATTATTTTCAAGTCCTGGAATTTCAGGAATTTCAAGAATTAAAGATATTTCAAGGATTACAAAATAATGCAAGGAATTCAGAGGAATTTAGAAGAATTTCGGAAATTTATAAGAATTCGGAGAATTTAGAAGTATGCAGGTATTTTATAAGAATTATTTTGAATTTCGTGAAATGCTTTTAAATTCCTTCCAATTCTTTAAACTTCTTTGACATGTTCTGAATTCCCAGAATTCTATGAATTTCTTGCATTCTTTTAATTAGATGAATTCTTCTCAATTCCGAGAATTTGTCTGCATTTATCTGAACTGCACATATTATTTTGAAATCCTGAAATTCCAAGAATTTAGAGCAATTGAATGAATTCACGGAATTTAGAAGAATTCTTTAGAATTTTATGAAATGCTTTTTAATTCCTTCCAATTTTTTTAACTTCTTTGAAATATTCTGAATTCCCGCAATTCTTCAAATTATATGAATTCTTCTAAATTCCTAGAATTCTTCTGCACTTATCTGAATTCCATCTATTATGTTGAAATCCCGAAATTCTAAGAATTCAACGTATTCCAAGAATTACAAAATAATACAAGAAATTCAGAGGAATGCAGAAAATGGTTTGAACTTTTTTAAAATTTTATTAAATGCTTCCAAATTCCTTTAAATTCCTTGAAATGTTCTGACCAAGCCGAATTCTCTGAAATCCTTTCATTTTCTTAATTCCTCGATTTCCTTGAAATATCTTCATTCCATGAATTCTTCTTCATTTATCTGAATTCCATCTATCATTTTGTAGTCATGGAATACCCAGAATTCAAGATATTCCAAGGATGACAAGATAATGCAAGAAATTGAGAGGAATGGTGGGAATCTAGAAAAATTCTTAGAAATTGCATGAAATTCTTTCAAACTCTTTCAAATTCTTTTAACTTTCTTGTGAAATTCTCAATTATCTGAGTTCTTTGACTCCCCGAATTCTCTGACTCCCTTGAATTTCCAGAATTCTATACATTATTTTGTAGTCCTGGAATTCTGAGGACTTGAAAATAATGCAAGAAATTAAGAGGAATTTAGAAGAATTGAAAGAAATTAAATTTGAATTCAAACTAATTAAAATACTGACAAAATCGAGTTAAAAATCATTCAAAATTGCACTAGATGCTTAAAAAAGAATCGATTCCAAGAGAAATTGACTCAAAAAAGCGATTTTTTCCAGAATAAAACTTGAATCAGACATCCTTAACAAAGTGGTCCTTCCAAAATGGAGATATCGATACTCCTATTCCGAGAGTAGTATATAATGACTTGAGTTGGAAATAAGGTCAGAACTCGAGATCCGATCATGGTACAAAAATTCGCCTCTCTCACTTCTCATACGTTAATTATAGTAATTAAATTACCGCAAAATTCGCATTGTACTGAAAATAGTCTCCTCGCGTTGAGACCTCCTGATTCGTTGTACAAAAGCGATGATCGCTGAGCGGAGTGTCGAAGAACAACTAGGTGTCTTCGATCCAAGGTCGAGAGCGAACAGAAACTCTCTCTGGCGAATTGAGGGAGGAATCTGTCCCAAAATGTCGGAGCTACGTGGCCCGAGAGTTTTGTGAGCATTGCACATTTTTCCTCCTCATCCTTCTCCACCTCCTTCCTCATCTTGACTCGTAGGAATAAGCTTCTCGGCAGAAGAAGGTCCGGGATTCCTCTGAGGTTGCCGCAATTCATGGACGCCGGAGGATCAGTCTTGACTCCCTGGAGACCGGATCAAGTCGGGAATCCTCTGAATCGAGGGATATGCTGGGACGAAGCCGCAGCGAGCAATTAAAGCCATTCGTGGGTCCCTGTGCGCTGCTAGCTCTCGCGTCACTTCCGGTCTTCCGGTTCCTGATTGGTTTTCACGAGGTTGTAGGCGTGACTCCTGTACTTGGCGGGTGGATCGTGGAGTGGCAGAGGCTGATGCTCGCTTGATTGGTGGTTCATCGAAGTTTGGCTCATGCTCGACATCGAGAGATCCGTTGGCATGTCCATTTCCGGCTCCAGTCCATTTCCGGAAAGACCCTCTTCTTCGGGCTCCGACTTTATCCGCATCTGCTGGCGCAGCAGGGAAATGTTCTTGATGTTTTTCAGTTCGGTGGGATTGCGCAAGAATCTGCAAAAAGAAAAACAACACAAGTGTTAGGAGATTTTTCTTTTTAAACAGGGTCGATATTTTCGGAGTATCTACTCAAATCCTAGAACGAAATTCCCTCACAATTCCAGGTTTTTCCCCGATACAATTTTCCATCGTACGGAACCATTCAAAAATTTCGCAATATCTAAAATAATTCACTAGGAATATCTGTACAGTTTCATTTAGAAAAATGTGACAAATTATATTACAAGATATTCTTAAACATATTACCACCATCAATTAATTAAATAATACTAAAAACAAAATTAATCATTTCTTGAATTTGTCACTAATGTTCATGAATAATGATTCAAACAAATTTTTATTTTATCTTCTTATACTTCAAATTCAGTGCATATTTAGATAAAATTAATGTGGGTACTATGTTAAATTCAATTTTAAGCGCTTCAAATTCCTAAATTTCCAAGTAAAAATATTACATCTTCAACAAGAAACATAATTTTTCAACTCATTAGTTGAATTTTCAACCAAAAAGATTAATTTTCTACCAAAAAAGACGATTTTTAAACAAAATAAATTAATTTTTCAAGAAAAAGTTGAATTTCCAACTAAAAAAAAGCAAATCTTCAACCATTTAGTTGAATTTCGAACTAAAAAGATCAGTTTTCATCAAAAAATGTAATAATTAAATTTTCGGTTAAAAAAATTAATTTTACACAAAAAAGATTTCAACCGAAGAGATGAATTTTCAACTAAAATTATGAATCTTTAACTGGAATAGATGAATTTGAAACCAAAAATATGAATTTTTAACAAAAGAGTTTTACTTTCAACCAAAAAGTACAATTTTCAACTAAAATGATGAATATTTAACAGAAATACTTGAACTTTCAACGAAATAGTTGAATTTTGAACTAAAAAAGACCAATTTTCAACCATATAGTTCAAACTTGAACTAAAAAATATCAGTTTTCAATCAAAAATGGAATAAATAAATTTTCTGTTTAAACAAAAAATTTATTTTCTACAAAAAAATGCAAATTTTCAACCAAAGTAATGAATTTTCAACTGTAGTAGATGAATTTTAAAATAAAAAGATTAATTTTCAAAAAATAATATTAATTTTAAAAACAAAAAGGTTAATTTTCTATAAAAAAAGTCAATTTTACAACAAAATACATATATTTTTAACTAAAATGATGAATATTTAACTGGAATACTTAAATTTTCAACTAAAAAAAACAACAAATTTTCAACAAAGTAGAAAGGAGCAGTTTTCAACCAAAATGATAAGTTTTAAACTAACATGATTCATTTTCAACTGAAGAAGACCAATTATCAACCATATAGTTGAAATTTGAACTAAAAAAGATAATTTTTCAACAAAAAATGAAATCAATCAATTTTCAGTTAAAAAAAAATTAATTTTCTACAAAAAAAATGCAAATTTTCAACCAAAGTGACAAATTTTCAACAAAAATTATGACTCTTCAACTGGAAAAAATGAATTGATTAATTTTGAAACAAGAAGATTAATTTACAAACAAAAAAGTTAATTTTCTATCAAAAAAAGTCAATTTTACAACAAAATACATACATTTTTAACTAAAATGATGAATATTTAACAAGATTACTTAAATTTTCAACTAAAACAGACAAATTTTCAACCAAAGTGATAAATTGTAAACTAAAATGATGAATTTTAAACTGAAATAATTGAATTTTGAACCAAAAAGATTCATTTCTACTAAACAAGACGAATTTTTACCTAAAAAAAATCATTTTTCAACCAAAAATTGAATAAATAAATTTTTAGTTCAGAAAATTAATGTTCAACCAAAAAAAAATGAATTTTTAACAAAAATGATGGAATATTCAACTGAAATAATTACATTTTCAGTTAAAAAATTAATTTTCAACAAACAAAAAAACAAATTTTCAACAAAGTAGTTTATTTTTCAACCAAAGAGATGAATAATGATTAAAATAATAATAATTAATAATGATTAAAATAATGAATATTCAGCCAAAAAATTAATTTTTAACAAAAGACTTTAACATTCAACCAAATTAATTTCCATTTAAAAAAGAAATAATTCTAAACGAAAGATGTAGCAGTTGATATTTCAACCAAAAAATATTTTAATTTTTATTTAAAAACAGTTGAATTTTCAACTAATAAAGCATTTTCAGTCAAAGGAAATTTTTTTTAAAAACTGGTTGAATTTTCAACTAAAAGGTAAATCTTAAATCAATAAGATACTTAAATTTTGAACTAAAAGCGGTCAATTTTTAACCAAAAATAGAATAGTTAAACGTTCAGTTTAATTTTTAACCCAAAAACGAATTTTTAAGAAAATAGTTAAATACAGTAATATAAAGCTATTATTACAAATAAAGAATCATTGTTGTTCAATTTTATATTATAATTTTAAAAAAATTAAGCACGATTTCGAAAAAATTCCCTGACTTTAAAAAAAATACCCTGCCATTTCCAGGGTTTTCCAGGTATATAAAAATTCCCTGACAATTCCAGGTTTTCCAAAAACGTACTTCTGAAAATTTGGGTCTATGATTTTGATTTGGTCTTTTTGAAAAACAAAGAAAGAGTCTCAAAATTTGGACAATGTTTTCGGCCAGATCAATACATTTAGTGCAAAATCGTACTATCTTTTCTAAAAACATGCTCGGTTCCTGAAACAGTGGCAGCGGTGGGATTTAAAAAAAAATAAATATATTTAAAATACTTACTGGTAGCAGTGACGTTCTCCCTGGACCTTTCTGAGTATATTAACACGATAATAATATCGAAGAGCTCGGCTCATCTTATCGTAATTCATCGACAAGTGATTTTTCTGAATTCCCCAAAGCCTCGCAAGACCTGGAGGGTCCACGATTTTGAAGACACCAGTTTCCCGACTTTTCCACGCAATGTAGTGAGTGTATCTCTGGGATGGGTCGTTTAATAATTGTTGTAAAAAGTCCCATAAAAGTCTGCCATCTGCAATTAAGCAATATTCGGAAATTAATCAATCTATTCTTTAAATATTTTTATACATATGCATATATCTATTTAATTTATCAATAGATTTCAGACAATTTTGAGGGGATTGATACGACTGAAATCAGATAGATAGAAAGTTACAATTAGAAATATCGACTCTTTTCTTGTAAACAAGATTCCATCGTTATTCTTTATCGTTAATCGATGAAATTGAGATTTTACGAAAATACTTGACTGAATGAATTTCGGGCGTATAAATCACGATTGGATCTTGTTCTTAATCTTGATTCTCACTCGTATCTAATATCTAATTGTAAATTTGTATAGAGTATTCCTCTTTTTGGGCGAACAGTAACCGCCGTTTATGTAATTTTCTTTATTTTTAGTACAACGAAGAAAAATTAATTTTTAAACAAATAAAGAACAAATTTTTAACAAAATAGTTCAATTTTCAAAAACAAAAAAGATAAATGTTCGAAATTCATTTTTTTGGTTGAAGATTTATCATTTTAGTTGAAATCTCATCTCTTTTATTGAAAAGTTAAATATTTTCTTAAAAAATCGTGTTTTTGGCAGAAAATTTAACTATATTGTTGCAAATTTGTTTTTCTTTGTAGAAAATTAATCTTGTTGCTTGAAGATTCATGTATTTTATTGAAATTCGTATTTTTTGGTATAAAATTAATCTTCTTGCTTGAAAAGTCATGTTTTTGATTGAAATTGAATTATTTTGGTAAACAATTAAACTATTTTATTAAAAATTCGTTTTTTAGTTGAATATTAATTTTTTTAACTAATTCGATTTCTGATGGTAAATTGATCCTTTTAGATGAAAATTGAAGTGTTTGGTCTAAAACTCGTGTTTTTGGTAGAAAATTGTCGTCCTGGTTAAACATTCATCATATTGCTTGAAAATTCAACTGTTTGGTAAAAAATTAATCTACTTTGTAGGAAATTCAACTATTTTGGCAGAAAATTTAACTATATATTTGAAAAGTTTGCTTTTCTTTGTAGAAAACGATTGAAAATGCATGTTTTTGGTGGAAATTGAACTATTTAGGTACAAAATTAAACTATTTTATTGAAAATTCGTTTTTTGGTTGAATATTAATTTTTTAACTGAAAATGTAACTATTCCATTTTTAATTTAAATTGGTATTCTTTAGTTGAAAATGCAACTATTTGGTTGAAAATTGATTTATTATGTTAACAATATTGTCTTTTTTAGTAGAAAATTAATGTTTTTGTTTGAAAATTTATCTTTTTGGTTGAAAATTCTTTCTTGTTTTGATCAAAAACTAATTTTTTGAACTGAAAATTTAACTATTCCACTTTTAATTTAAATATATCTTTTTTGTTGAAAAATCTTTCTTTTTTTCATGAAAAATTAATTTTTCAACTGAAAATTCAACTATTCTATTTTTAATTTAAATAGATCTTCTTTAGTTGAAAATCCAACTATTTGGTTGAAAATTGACGTGTTTTGTTCAAAAATCATCTTTTTTGGTTGAAAATTCTTTCTTTTTTTTATCAAAAAATAATTTTTTTTACTGAAAATTTAACAATTCTAATTCTGACTGTAAATTTATCTTTTTTAGTTGAATAATTCAACTATTTGGATGAAAATTCATGTATTTTGTTTAAAAAAAATTGTTTGTAGAAAGTTATTCTTTTTGGTTGAAAATTCAATTGGTTATTTAAAAATTGAACAACATTGTTTAAAAAAATGCAGTTTTTGGTTGGAGATGCATCATTTTAGTTGAAAATGCATCTCTTTAGTCAAAGATTTAACAATTTTGTTAAACATTTCTTTTATGTTTGTTTGTTAAAAATTCGTCTTTTTGGTTTAAAAATTGAACAATTGAGTAGAAAATTGGACTATTTTGTTGAAAATTCAACTGTTTGGTCAGAAATTAAAATTAATATGTGAAAAGCCAAGAAATAGGAGCATTAGCGGACAATTGTAAAATTGATAAATTATCCATTTGTCAACATTTGTCAATTTAAAATTATTAATTTTTAAACAACTAGTTGATTCCGCAAACATTTTTTTAAAATAAAAATTTAATTTTTTTTTTCAAGTACAAATAAATTTTAGTTAATAATTAAAAACATTTAATTTAAACAAAATTTTGAGCAATTATTTCATATAAATATTCTTATTGCCTTTAGTGTGATTTTTTCGAAATAGTCAATCGTTTTACCCTATCTATTGCTATGAGGTCAAATGATTTTCTGTACAATAAATCCATTCTGGGCCCTGATGGTTTCTTTTAGAGTATCTTTATCAGAATATCAGAATGTCAGATAGAAAATAGGCGGCGGCGGCAGTAGGAGGTATAATAAATACTCACTGGTGTTGGGCTCGGGTGAGTCACTGGGGAAAAATTCCCGGGCGGCATTGCCCGCGGGTCTGAATGCTCCAGGGGTCAGTGGCATCATTTGAGGTGGGAGCGTGGGGCTGGGCTGGTCCTTGACGCAAACTTCGCTCAATCTCTGGGCCGTGAGAGCGGTGGGCGTCGCGGGAGGACTGCTGCTGCCCTGGTGGTTGTCCTCGTCCGAGTCGCTCTTGTAGACCTGGGTGCCTCCGTTGCCCTCCTGGTGGCCGGGAGATCCAGCTTGGCTGTCGACGGAGGGCGCGGGCGAGAGGGTCACGGAGTTGGCGGACATCAGCGAGGCGAAATTCGCCGCGTAGGGATTGTCCACCCAGGTGGGCGTTGGCGGGTGCGAGTGGGGACTCAGAGGGTAGGCCGAGGGCCTGGTGGGTGTCACGGGACTGCTCGGCAGACACCTCTGGTTGTACTCTCGCGTCAGCATCGTCAGGACGTTGTGGATTACGTCGCCGGCTCCTGGACAGCGCTCCCCGAGGTCCGACTTGGTCAGCAGGCAGAGGGCCTTTCCGTTCATCTGGAACATGTCCATGTCGATGATCGGCAGGTCGAATTCTCGCTCTGCCCATCGCAGGAATGTCGCCACGTCGTCTCGCGCCCAGCATCTTGGATCTGGAGCTGCAATTTGGAAAGCTAATTTAGAATTAAACCATTCTAATCAATTTCGATTCAAGGATCATAATAATAATGATAATAATAATTATTATTATTATTATTATTTAGGGCTCATGCACAAATTATTCGCGATTATACACAAATTACCAAGATTCAACAATTTTCTTAAAGTCATCGTTTTTGCTTGGAAATTCAACTACTTGCTTGAAACTAAATCCAAACATTAGCAGAAATTTAACCTGTTCAAGTAAAAGTATTGCATTTTCAACTAAATAGATCATTTTTAACCAAATAGTTGATTATTAAAAAAAACCCGACGAGTTTTCAACCAGAAGGATTAATTTTGAACCAAAAAAGTAGAATTGTCAACAAAATATATGAATTTTTAACAAAATAGTTGAGCTTTCAACTAAAAAGGATCTATTCTTAATAAGAAATGGAATCATTAAATTTTCATTTACAAACGAATTTTCAGCAAAATATTTCAATTTTCAACCAAATAGATGAATCTTTGACCAACAAATATTTAAATTTTTAATCAAAAAGAGTTGAATCAAACCAAAAAATAAGACGACTTTTTGACAAAATAGTTGAAACATTGCATTTTACACAAAACAATTGAATTTTCAACCCGAAAATATAATTTTTCAAAAAGAAGTTAATTTTCCATTGAATAGTTGAATTTTCTGCCAAAGTGTTAAATTTTTAACCTAAAAAGGCGAGCTTTAAACCAAACTAATTGCATTTTAACAACAAAGAAACAATTTTATATAAAATAATTGAATTTTGAACAGAAAAATCTGAATTTTTAGCAATAAAAAATTAATTTTCAACCAAATAGTTGAATTTTATACTAAATTGTTGAATTTTCAAGCCAAAAAGAAGAATTTTAAACAAAACTGTTATATTTTTAACCAAAAATATAAGGTTTTAACAAAAAAGATACTTTTCGACAAAATTGATGAATATTGTAGAAAAAAAAAATTCTACAAAAAATTGAATTTTTAACCCCAAAATATGAAATTACTACCAAAATAATTGAATTTACAACCCTAAAAATATAAATTTTCCACAAAAGAAATGCGTCTTCAAATGAAAACGATACATTTTCAAGCAAAAATGGATTAGTTACATTTTTAGTTAAAATAATTAATCGTCAACGAAAAAGAAAACGAACTTTCAACAAAATAGTTGATTTTTTAACCAACGAAATGAATTTCTAACTAAAAGGATGAATTTGACCACAAAAAAATAATTTTTATTCAAGTAGTTGAATTTTCAACCAAAAAGATGAATTTTCAACCCAAAAAGACGAAGTTTCGAAAAAATATATAAGTTTTTAACTAAAAAAATTTTTGTAATCAATTTTTTTAACTGAAAATGTAACTATCCCATTATTAGGTAAAAATGTATCCTTTATCATTGAAAATTCAACTATTTAGTTGAAAATTCATGTAGTTTGTTAGAAATTCGTTAAACCGATAGAAAATTAATTTTCTTCGTTAAAAATTCAATTTTTTGTGGAAAATTGAACTACTTTGTTGCAAATTTGTTTGTTTTTTCGGTTGAAAACTAATTTTTTTTAACTGGAAAGTTTGCTATGTTATTTTTCGTTGAAAATTGATCTTTTTTATTTCAAAATCTATGTATTTTGTTTAAATATCGTCTTTTTTTTGTGTAAAATTAATCTTCATGGTTGAAAATTCATCTTTTTGGTTAAAAATGGATCTTTTTTAGTTAAAAATTTAACTATTTGGTTAGAAATTTGTCTTTTTTAGTTGAACATTTAATTATTTCCTTTAAAATTCATATATTTTGTTGAAGAATTGCCTTTAGTAGAAAATTAATGTTTTTGGTTGAAAATTCAAGTATTCCAGTTAAATATTTAGCATATTAGTTGAAAGTTCATTTTTTTTTATTGAAAATAAAACTATTTGGTTGAAAATTTAATAATTTATGGTAAATTTGTATTTTTTGGGGGGAAAACTAATTTTTTGGGAAAAATTAATTCTATTCAACTGAACATGTAACTATTTCATTTTTAGTTAAAAATATAATTTTCTTCGTTGAAAATTCATCCATGTAATTGAAAATTCATTAAGGCAATAGAGAATTAATCTTCTTGGTTGAAAATTCGATTTTTTGTGGAAAATTGAACTATTTTGCTGTAAATTCTTTTTTTTTTCGCTTGAAAATTAATTTTTTTAACTGGAAAGTTTACTATGTTATTTTTGGTTGAAATTTTTTTTTTTTAATCGATGTAGTATTTTATTTCAAAATCGTCTTTTTTGGTGTAAAATTAATCTTCATGGTTGAACATTCATCTTTTTGTTTGAAAATTGACATTTTTAGTACAAATTTCGAATATTCGGCTGGAAATTCGTCTTTTTTAGTTTAAAATTCAACTATTTCGATGAATGTTTCTATTTCTATATGTGACCGTCCGCGAAGAAAGGGACCTAATGCGTGAAAGCTGAATTTTACAGGACGGAAGATCGTAGAAGAGTCCGCAAGACAGCATTTGAGTTGTGGGGTTGCGTCTACGAAAATAACCCCCTCCACTTACCACTACACTTTTCGGCACGAGCCAGTGGAGCTCACGGACACGTCGCGTATGTTTGTAGCTTAATAACAAGAAAAGTAATTAACTTAAATTTTTTTTGATTATTGGAAATGAAAGAGTAGCTCAGAAACTATCGATTGGCGAAGAAAATGAAAATCGATTTTTTCCGCATTAGGTCCCTTTCTTCGCGGATGGTCACGTATATATATATTTTTTTAAATCATCTTTTTTTAGTAGAAAATTATTCTTCTTCTTTGTAAATTAATCTTTTTGGTTGAAAATGCAAGTATTTCAGTAAAATATTCATCATATTAGTTGAAATTTCATTTTTTTGATTGAAAATAAAACTATTTGGTTCAAAATTTAACAATTTATTGTGTTTTTTTTTTGGGAAAATTAATTCTTTTTAACTGAACATGTAACTATTTCATTTTTAGTTAAAAATATATATTTCTTAGTTGAAAATTCATGTATAATGTTAAAAGTTGTCTAATTTTGTAAAAACCTAATTAGCTTGGCTGAACATGTTATAAATTTTAATTTGTTATAAAGAATATCGTATGCGCCAAGGGGAAGGGGCTTTTTACGACTCGTCGAAAAAGTTGTGCAAAATTCACCCTTGGTGCATAATAATAATCATTCTAGGGAATAAAGGGAATAATAAAGGGGGGGGGGGTAAATAAAAATAGGTAGGTACCGAGACTGGAGGGCAGGTGATTCTTAAAGTCCAAGAGTGGACTCGGAGGTGGGTGGGTCGGCGGGAAGGTCATGGCGGGTCCATATCGCCAGAGCAGGTCCGTGGGGCTGAAGGGCAAGGAAATTCCTGGAGGAAGTCGTGAGTCCATGCCGGCCATTCCGCCCGCGGCCGAAACCGGCGGTAGCTGCGGCAACTGAATCGTCGGCAGCAATTTCATAACACGTCCTCGGCTCGACCGGATGTCTGCAACAACAAAAAACCAACGTTGCAATTAATTATTCTCTATCATTACGCATAAATACACATTTTACATAATTATTCCCTCCTTTGACGTGTTTGCGACAAAATCAATTTACATCTGATATCTCTTTGCAAGCTCTTTTTCTTTTTCTTTCCTTTTCTTTTCTTTTTTCTTTTTCTTTTTTTTTTCACCACCGCGGGCCACCGCTTCATACATACATGCATAAACATTAAACAACTTTCGCTTTCCGTCCGTAATCGATTTTGACTCGCTAATTTTAGGATCGCGCAATCAATGGTTATTTGCTCAAAATAATCATTATTGGGCGAGACTATCAATAATTCTAGACTTCAGTTTGCAACCAAGACAGATTATTATAGTCAACCAAAAAATATGCATTTTCTACAAAAGTAATTCAATTTTCAACAACATAATGGATCAATTTTCAACTAAAGAAATAACTTTTCAACTTTTCTACCATGAAAGATAAATTTTCAGCCCAAAAGAACGAATTTTCCACAAAACAGTGGAATTTTCAAACAAAAAGTTTACTTTTTAGAAAAATAAACGAATTTCCAACAAAATAATTAAATTTTCAACAAAATAGATGAATTTCTAACCAACAAAATATTATCTACCAAAAAAGATGAGATTCATAAAAAAAAAGTTGCATTTTTAACAAAAAAGTTTATTTTCAAACAAGAAAGATTAATTTTTAAACCAAAAAAAGATAACTTCTACAATAAAAGATGAATTTTCAATACAAATCGACGAATTTTCGACTAAAAAAGTTAACTTTTTAACCAAATAAATGATTTTTCAAGAAAATAATTAAGTCGTCAACAAACTAGTTGAATTATTAACTAAATGGCTGAATTTTCAACCTAGAAAGATGAATTTTCAACAAAAAAGATTAAGTTTCCAATTTGAAAATCAAATGGTTACATTTTCGGATCAAAAAATTAATTTTCAGCAAGAAAGAAACGAATTTTCAACAATTGAATTTAACCTCAATGAATTTTCAAAAAGATAGTTAAATTTTTAAGCCAAAACGACGAATTTTCTACAAAATAGTTGAATTTTCAACCCGAAAATATAAATTTCCAACAAAAAAGTACATTTTTCACCAAATAGTTAAATTGTAAAATAAATACGTGAATTTTCAACCAGGAACAAAAACCACGGATTTAAAAAAAAAATAATAATTAAATTTTAAACCAAATATTGAGAATAAAACTACATACTTAGTTAATTCATTTTTTGGTTGAAGATTAAAAATTTTAGTTCAAAATTCTTATCTTTGATTGAAACTTAGTTTTTTATATTGAAAATTCATTCTTTACACTGAAAATTTAATTAATCAATTTTTAGTTGAAATTTTATATATTTTGTTTAAAATGCGTCTTTTGGTAGAAAATTAATCTTCCTCGATAAAAAATCATCTTTTTAGTCAAAAACTCATCTATTTTTTTGAAAACTAAACTATATTCCATTAAAAGATCATCTTTTTTCTACAAAATGTTTTTTTAATTGAAAATTCAACTATTTAGTCGAAAATTCACTTTTTTGTTGAAGATTCTCCTATTTGGTTGAAAATTCAACTAATATGTTGCAAATTTAATTATTTTGTTTTAAATTCACTTTTTTGTTGAACAGTCGCTTGTTTAGTTAAAAATTAAATTAATTTGTTAAACATTTAATTATTCTGTTGAAAATTCAACTAGTTTGTTAAAAATTTATCTTTTTCATTAAAAATTAAACTATTCTGTTAAAAGATAATCTTTTTCCCTGAAAATTAAACTATTTAATTGAAAATTAACTTCGTTGTTTAAAATTCGACTGCTTGGTCCAAAAATTAACTTATTTATTGAAAATTTAATTATTTTGTTAAAAATTCAACTATTTTGTTGAAAAATTCTTTTTTTTTGTTGAAAATTGAACTATTTTGTTAAAAGATCATCTTTTTCTTGAAAATTCAACTTTCTTATTGAAAATTCAACGATTTAGTTAAAAATCAACTTTTTGGTTAAAAATTCGACTATTTGGTTAAAAATTTAAATAGTTTGTTGAAAATTCAACTTTTTTTATTGCAGTTTCAACCGTCTTCAGAAAAATTATTTTTCATGGTTTGAAAATTCAACTATTTAGTTGAAAATAACTTTTTCGATAAAAATTCTTCTATGCAGGTTAAAAATTCATCAGCAAGGGTAAAAATTCGACTATCTGGTTAATGATTCCACTAATTCGTTGAAAATTTATTTATTTTCTTGAAACTTCAACTAATTGTTTGAAAAGTTACCTCTATTGGTCGACAGTTCAACTATCTTGTTGGACATTCATTTTTTTGAATAGAAAAATCAGTTTCGGTTTCCAACTTCAAGATCATCAATTCAAATTCCCAGTCCTTCCATCAATCACCGCATCTCGCACCCTTCCCTTATAAGAATGATGTTAAAAAAAGAATTTGCATAACTTGACGCACAATGCATAACAAATGTTGCTTTTAGAAATCTTTTCTGCTGGTATCAAGAAGATGCAGGTGGAAATAAGATTGTCAATTTCCGTGAAATTGGAAGCTGAGAAGGGCGGAGAGAATTCCTCAAGGCTTAAGCCGCCCGCCGCGCCGCGACTTTGAAGCTTTCAAGACTCGAAGATTAGCATAAAATGTGGACTGTGGAGGCATAAGAATGAGTCCTAAAGCAGGGTGTACTGACAGGAAGAGGGTATCCGTTCCGTGGGCGGCATTTACATAACGTATTTCCATCGACGTCCAACTTGCTTCCGCTCGAGAATCGTCGACTAACAAGAGCAACAAGACTAACAAGTGGCGAGAGCAACAGAGACAAAAAAAACAACCTCGAAGCGAGTCGCCTCGAGGTACAATTTTCCGCTACAAACAAGATCTGCCCATTATGAACCTTTTCGCAGAAACGATTCTTCCGAAAATCTCAGCAAAAGTGTGTATTTAGGAGAAAAAGATTCAATCTTAAACTTTACCCATAGATGGAATAATTTATCTAACAATTTGTTCCTGAATTTTCAACAAACAAAAAGGTTTTTTACCAAAAGAGATGAATTTTCATGAAAAAAGTTCATTTTCAATCAAGAAATATGATTTATTAACCAAATAGTTGCATTTGCAACCAAATAATGGAACTTTTAAGAAAGAAAAACAACGAATTTTGAACAAAATAGTTCAACTTTTAACCACAATCCACCTTGAGTGTCATCAAGAGGAACAAAGACAAAAGACAACATCCAGGCGAGTCGCCGCGAGGTACACTTTTCGTGTCGCCTATGAAATTAACGACTCTTTTTTTTTTAATTGTAATTTCGAAATTGCCTAACTTTTCCCTGATCAAATTTTCACTCTCCCTGACCAAAAAATACGAATGTTCAACAAATTAGGTGAAACCTCAATCAAAACAGACCAATAGTCAAACTAAAAAGAAAAATTTTCAACAAAAGAGTTGAATTTTAAATCCAAAATATGAATTTCCTACCAAAATAATTAAATTTCCTACCACAAGACGAATTTTTAACAAAATTGGGAATTTTCGAACTAATAGTTGAATTTTCGACTGAAGAAGATAAATTTTTAACGAAACATGAAATAGTTAAATATTCAGTTAAAAAAATTAATTTCATTTTAAACCTAAAAAGACGAATTTTCAACCAAAAAGAATAATGACTTTTCAATTAAATTGTTCAAGTTTCAACAAAATGAAAAAAATAATTCTAAAGAATCTTAAAAAATTGAATATACATACTTTCCAGTATTGTCTAAAATTAGAGAATTACCAAAACGATGTACATTACAAATTCAAGTATGAATTATCTTATATCTTCTGATTTCCCCCGACTAAATAAACAGAAATAAAGAAAAAAATCCCGTAACTTCTTGTCAAAAGTGGTTTAAAGTAAATATTTGTCATAGATAATTCTGCAAAACATAGTTCCATCCATTTTTATCTAATTAACCTGAACCACATAAATCGTGACATAACTATTTCAAAAAGTCATCACGAACAAATTTAGAATTAAGAATCTAAAAAGATAAAAAATTACAGTAGACACAGAGCCAACAAAAGTAATTGCCAATTCGATAAAAAATCAAGCAAACACTTCATTTCAAAAACTCGAATACAAACAGCCTCATTATTGACTCGAGAAACACATCCGAAAATCTATTCTCATTTAAATTTACGTATATCAATAATAAAACACCTCCGCATATTTCGCATCTGTGAACCTTTCGGCAGTATTTGTGAAGGTATTGAAAAACGTTTGTCAAGAAAAGTCGTAGAGGTGAGGGGCGTGGTGGGTGGGTGGGGGGGGGGCGATTTCCTGGTGCGAGAGAGCAGTGCAAGAACAACGGCACATCGACCTTCGCGTGCCGCGAGTTTGTTCTCACCCCCTCCCACCCCTCATTTACCCCCTTCCACCAATCTTTATCGCGTTCTCTCGCGCGGTCTTATCTCTCTCTTGGCCTCTCTCATCGGCTCCTCAGAGACGAGAGAGAGAGATAAGAGAGACTGTCCATTCGACGGTTCTACATTCACTTACGCAAGAAAGGATATAACAGACCGGATTCTCCTGGTTCTGTTCCGCGCGTTCCAGAAGTCAAGCGCTTTTTTTAAACGACTTAAAGCACCCACGAGCGACATTCTCTGCTCGGCTTTTGGAGAAACGCGGACCTTTTGTTTCCGAGGTCGTCCGCACGGATCTCCCGTCGACCGGAACTGGTAACGGCCACTCGGAAGTAGCGCCGAGAGAAAAATGGGGCGAAGCTAACTTCGAGATTTGTCATGGAGATTTAGTAAGGAGACCATACTGTGTGACAGAAATTTGTCGCAATTTTCCGGATGTAGTTCAGGGGGAGGATGTACGTTAAATTGTAGATCATTGTTAGTTTTGATTGGAGGGTTATTCATGATTTAAATTTACCGCCAAACAAGTCACCAATTTGGGGAGAGACATTGAACCATGGACATTGATGCCGTTCTATTTTGTTGTTACAAATTATTTGATTTCGATGATAATTCAACACCTTTGCTGAAAATTTGCCTATTTGGTAGAAATATAATCTTCTTGGTTGAAAATTGAACTATTTGGTTAACAACTCATCTATTTTTACCCAAGATTTTTTAAACTATAAAGGTTTCAAACACTGTTCTATTAGGTTAAACTATTGAAACCGACACTTTTTTTCTGCCAGCAATTATACCGTTACGCTTATGTATGTTTCTAACAATATACGACAAATCGCTAAACGTTTCTTTAATCTTTGTTCTTGGTTGTTTTGTTTTAAGTGGCGGAAACCGCATCGTGGGTTTCTTGGAGCCGTAATCGTTGTAACCGGAAGTTCCGAAGGAAGGCCTCGACGACCTCGCAGCCATCTCGAATCGCTCGACGCCTTTCTTTGGCGAGAATTCTCTCTTAATGTCAGAGGTTCGTTATGCCTTATTCATACAGAGACGGCGAACGTTACATAATGCATATCAGGAAACCGCCTCGCGCTACTTTACACGGGCCTACGTAAGCCGTTCAGTACACGCGTAACGCCTTCGCTCATATTTATAACTTGACGAATAAATTTCGCCAAATTTCTATTTGCACAAGTGAGATTACCGAATCGGCTTTGTCTGTATTTCTGGCATGCAGAAACACTTTTTCAAGTTTCTCTCATCCCTGCCATTTTTCAATTATACATTTTATAACGTTCACTTGTTATGATCGAAAAATAGCCACATCAAACATTAGCAAACATCAGCAAACTTGAGGCTCCTGATATGAAAGCTTCTTTGATATGCTGACAATAAGCAATTGTCATTATTTAACGGTTGCCTAATTTTGCGATAAGAATATACCGAATCGGAAACTATTTGTAAAGTAAAGATGAACTTAGCTCGCTTTTAAGACAATATTCGGTAAACACTTCTGTGCGCAAACGGTATCATAAATATAAAGAAATTATGTATACGGGAGTAAAGCTGAGTCAATAGACGGCAAAGATAACTCACGGATACGAAGATAATACGTTTTTTTCTTTTTCTGACAATTTTATTTGGACTTGGTAATATTTTTTTTGAAGCTTCCGCTTCCGGATCCTATCCTCTAATTTTATATCTCAAGTCTAGAGTCAAATTGTCTATGAATTCAGAAATAGATCGCTTTCCGCATTGAGTTCCATTTCCGGTTTGCAAGTTTTTTCTCTTCAATTCCGGGAACATTGAGAACCACTGGATTCTGTAAGCAGCGTAAGCGAACCTCGCCTCGCAATTCTCTCGCTCACGAACTCGCAAGAAGTTATACCTACTCCCGGGAAGAGTAACAACCACCTTCTCTTCTCCAACTTCTGTCCTCAAGAAGGAAGTAGGTAAATATGTATGTGTACACAGTCCGAATGCTGGAACTCAAGATGGCATCGAGTTATTCTCTCTCTTTCTCACTTTACACATACGCATGTATCACCAGCCGGACAAACATTCTTCCGCTCTAAGAACGAAGCTGCCCCATGTGCGATCTGAAAATACGACCAGGAAGAAGAGAACGGTCAAAGAAGTTCGAGGCGAGAGAACAAGGAAGGATATTTTTACTGGATTGAAGTTTACCTTCCTTAATAAAATGGCAAAACTGTCCACATTGGTCAAAATGTGCTTCTGCAACACCTACCTCTAAAGCTGTACTTCATGTCCTTCTAATAAACCCAGTGGGCACACAAGTCCTAAGATTTTCCCATAGATTTCCTTTGGCGAATGCCTTAAGGACCTTCTAAATAAGACATGAAAAGATCCGCAGGATGTCTCAAAGAACAAGGACGGATATTGTGACAATGATTGAAGGTTCACCTTCCTCAATAAAATGGCAAACCTATCAACATCTGTCGAAAAGTGTTTTTGAAACACCCATCTCTAAAGTTGTACTTTATGTTCTTTTAATAAGCCCAGTCGGCACACAAGTCCTAAGTTTGTCCTAGACGTCTTTGGCGGACGCGTTCAGGATGTTTTAATTTTAAACACACTCAATCTGAAGATATCACTTGTTCTTGAACGGTATTCAATTGAACTGAAAATCTGTATCAATATAACGTAACAAAAGACTGTCACATTCTTAACTTATTTTGTTGCAGATCGAATTGCCATCAGATTGAGTGTGAAGCCGTGGTACCATCCAAAGAATATCGTAAATAACAAGGAAAGACGTCTTGAGGGCTTTTTTAAGAACATAAAAAGATCCAAAGGATGAATTAAAGATAAGTCACAGGACATAGAGGTACATTTTAAGGACGTATTTAGGATGTCCTGGTGCCTACTAAGAACTAAGTGACTCTTTTAACAACAGTGACGTAACAGTATGTGAAGTAGTTACTTAACATGGTGAAACAAGAAAAGGTGTCGCAAGACTAAAGATGCGCAGTATACCACATTTGATTGTGTTGTGCCAGTGCATGCAATACATTCATCTGCACACAAGATCTTGGGTGGATGAGTACTGGTGGATACCAGCGCCATTTTTCCTATTGGCTGACAAGAAGATCTTGCGACACCTTATCTGGTTCCACCATGATTACTTTACACACCGTCGGTCATTATCATAAAATAGTAAAACCGGTGGCGCTATCTGCCATATTTCAGTACATCACCTGGTTTACGCTGAAGGGTCGGAAATAGTATCTCTGATAGTATACACAATTGTAAATACCGGCTTTCAGCGGGAGTTTCTCTACCTCTGATGTAAGAATAATATTACAAAGATAAGATAAGTCAACGCAAGATGATGATTCTGGGCTTAAAATTATAAGATCTATAATTTTACAGAATGTGTACAGTCTCTTGCAGTTTCATCAAAATATTCTAAAACACCTTTCAATTCTGAACAAAATCGAAAGAGTGAATGTTAATTGCTGAACTCGTCTTTAATTACCAGTCGAGCGAGATTGTGTGTTATAATAGTGGTAGCGAAACGCATTACGCGCACAAGCGTAACAGCTCGTTATGCGTGCAATAAGCGTTCCAATGCCACTCTAATACTCCCGAGATCACGTTGCGCTCGTGTGCAGTGCACCTACATCGAAATCGAGATAAGCTGGTGAAAGTCCAATTTTATGTCAATTCTTCCCTCCCCCTTCCACCCACTCTTCCACTTCTCACCAAGAATCGACCGTTTTGTCCCCTTTTGGTCTCCTTCCCAATATAAAATGACGTAAGCGAGAAAAAGGAGCTAAACGTTCGATCGCGAGTTCGGTGGCCGTTTCAAGGTCACTCGAACAATTCGGTTTTTTATGGCGTACACGAGATAAAAGTCTTTGTCCAAATAATTCGATTTCCTTCTTCTACAATCCACAGTATCTACAGTTGCTATATAATACACACAAAAATTGAAGCAGATATTAGACATTTATAATTTCGGACATTTATAACAAAATTCATAAAATAAAATCCATGTTAAATTATTTCCTTATCTAAAGCTGTTTTTACAATCGATTTTTGAAATACCCACATTCTTTGATATTCTCTTTGATATACTCAATTGTCTTCAAACACGTGCTACCGTTTCTCATTACATTTACCAATTTCTCGCGCAATGATCATGTAAAGAGTAAACTGACGCTTCCGTATTGACTGGAGCGACAATAAAAACGTGCATTATCACTATTGAAACTTTCGTGCTGTCGATACGGAATACACGAGTTTTAATCTCAAAGTCGTGATGGTCCCTTCTTCCGGAGGCATCATGTTTTCGAAAGATTAATTCGTTCAATCAAAGGAACGTCCAATCAATACTCGCGGATTAAAAAATAATCCACTAAAACTGTTCCGTAGTTTGCCTGGAATTCATTTAAGGCGGAAGCATTTGACACCAGCGCCATGAAAATAAGAATCCGACCTTCTTATTTCCGCGTTTTATGCATATATAAGCTGGCCTTGTTTGGTTTGAACTTGATCTCCTGTACCTCTCTCTGCTCTTCCCCCCCCCCCCCCCACCAAGTGTGTAATCGGTAATAAAAAAATACATATCACCCTATTGATTGTCCCCCACCCCCTTCATTATCAACATCTGTCAGTTCTCCATGGTACTTGTCGAGTCGCTTTGAAACGCCCTCGAACGACCTGCTCCTGACTATTAGCAAATGCACCGTCCACACTTTAATATTGTTGCTCAATTCCTACTTTCAGCAAATTCCTAATAGACTTGTTTAAATAATTTTTTTTATTGGCCTTTCGAATGAAGTTAGTTTAGATCATTATCCGGCCATCACATTAAATAATTTATCTCGGAGATGATCGATCCGTATTACGTCTTCTAGAGATCTAGAATCGGCAATTAATCCTCGTTAAAAACAAAATCAATCATCGCGATAATTAAATCGGAAATCAATTCTGGTGGAGGAAATAATCGGAAAGGCAATCCGTCATCTACCTGTTGAAATGAACTTTGAAACGGAAGTTTTGCATAATTTAAGAAAGGAGATTAAATTGGGTTCAAGTTATCCTCGGTTATGATCATTTGATTATCCAAATGACGATTTAACGAATTGAAGTCCAACAAATTATTATTATTGAGCGGCAGACTTCACGTTCTGAAATTATCTCAAAATAGCGAAAATAGGAATTAGGAAGATGAATTTTCAACCAAATAGTCGAAATTTCAAACAAACAAGACTAAGATTCAATCAAAAACAATGTTATTTTCAACAAAATAGTTGAATTATCAAACCAAAAAAAATTAATCTATTTAATATTAATATTAACGTGAATTTTAAGTTATCAAACTCTTTTGAAGTCGAAAGTAAACTCCAACTGACTAGAAATAACTTAGTTGCAACAAGGACTAACTTAGTTGCCAGCAGGAACAACATAGTTGCCAGGAGGAACAACTTAGTTTCCTGGAGGAACAACTTAGTTTCCAGGAGGAACAACTTAGTTGCCAGGAGGAACAACTTAGTTGCCAGGAGGAACAACTTAATTGCCAGGAGGAACAACTTAATTGCCAGGAGGTACAACTTAATTGCCAGCAGGAACTCAGTTGCCACGAGGAACAACTTAGTTGCCACGAGGAACAGCTTAGTTGACAGGAGAAATAACTTAGTTGACAGGAGAAAAAACTTAGTTGACAAGAGAAAAAACTTAGTTGACAGGAGAAAAAACTTAGTTGCCAGGAGGAAGAACTTAGTTTCCAGGAGTAACTCAGTTGCCACGAGGAACAACTTAGTTGACAGGAGAAATAACTTAGTTGACAGGAGAAATAACTTAGTTGACAGGAGAAACAACTTAGTTGCCAGGAGAAACAAGTTATTGGTCACGAAAAACCGCTAAGTTGCCAGAATGAATAAAATAGTTGCCACAGGGAACTATTTGCCACAACTCAAAGTTTCTCCCCCGGCAGTTAGAAATTTCAATTAAAAGAAAAAGATTACGAAGGAATCTCATTTAATTATCTAAAGAGGATTAGAGTGGCACTCCCGGGCAACGGTTCTTCTACTCTCTCTTTCTCTCCTCATCCTGATCAAATCACGGGATTAAGGGGCGGGTACCGCCACGTGTGGACAGGACTTAACATGTGCGCGGAACGCTCGACTGATAAACGTCTCGACGACGTGTCAGTGACCCTCTCTCTCTCCCTTCACTACGCTGCCCCCCCCCCGCAAACACACCCGAAAGCCCCTTCAGAACATCTCTGCCACATATATGAGAGCGGGACGCCTTGACGATGAGAGAGATAAACAGATATGTAAGTAGATGCGAGGAACAGGGCAAAAACGATACACGGAAACGCTAATATCTTCGCTAAGTATCACGAGGCGATTTCAATTCCGATACCGCACTTTCAACAAGAAACGAATATAAGAATCAACAAGAATCTCGACTACATCTTTGCTCTTCATCTTATATATCTTCTGATCTCAGAAGTATTTAATTTAAACCGGAAAACATGGAAGGAATCTATTAAAACCAGAAGATGTGCCACAGTAAATGCGAGTTGATCAATTAATTGGATCCCGAAATTGGATCAAAATGATATGCAACGCTTTTATAGAGATTTCGAATGTTTTATTTTGATCAACGAATTGCCCATCAGAATGATATTTTTTCCTGAGAATTGAACTCTTTTGTTGAAAGTTCTTCTTTTTTGAAAATTGATCTGTTTGGTTAAACATGTAATTATTTTGTTTAAAATTCAACAATCTTGTTAATTTGTTTTTTCTTTGGTTAAAAATTAATTTTACTGTGAATTTAATTATTTCATTTTTGATTGATTAATTATCACTTTTATTCACAAATTTAACATCGTGTTAGACAATTCTACTTTTTTAATTAATATTCATCTCTTTTGGCAGAAATTTCATCACATTGGTTACAAATACAACTATATTTTTTCAAAGTAAATTACTTTTGGGGCGAAAAATATTATATTTTTGGTTGGAAATTCATATATTTTTTGTTAAAAATGTTATTATTTGTTTGAAAATTCAACAATTTAAAAAGTCATTTTTTTATGAGAATTTAACTGTTTTTTTGTTGTTGAAAATTTGATTTTTCGGGTTGGAAATTCAACTATTTTGGTAGAAAGTTTACCTGTTTAGTTGAAAATTAACTTTTTCGTTAAAAGTTCATATTTGTGGGTTAAAAATTTAACTTTTTTATAGAAAATTCACGTTTTTGGCTTGAACATTCAACAGTGTGTTGACAATTTTTTCTTTCTCTTGGCTGGAGAAGCTTTCTTAGTTAAAAATTCAACTATGTGATTGAAAATTTGTCTGTTTTACTTAGAAATTCATGTCTTTGGTTAAAAATCAAACTAATCTTGTTTTTTTTAAAGTCTACTATTATAATTTTGGACAAGAATTCATGTTTTCTGGTTAAAATTCTTATTATTTGGTGCAAACTAATTTATTTGGTTGAAAATTCGACTATTTTGCTGAAAATTTACTATTTTGCTGAAAATTCATATTTACAGGTTGAAAATTCATCTACTTTGTTGAAAGTTGAACTCCTTTGATAACAATTATTTTCTTTTGGTTGAACTATTTCACTTTTGGTTGAAAAGCCATCTTTTTTACATGAAAATTCACGTATTTTGTTGAAACTTGAACGCTTTCTAAATTCTAAAAAACTTCCTGTTGATCCTACGAAGTAGTAAATATCCAAAAGTTAAAGTCGAAACTAGATAAATCTCCCAAAACACTTCAGGAAAAAAAAATTCCAGAGCCACAGAGATTTAAAGCCCAATATAGGCTCATCTGAAATTGATAATAATCAGAACGACGTGATATCTCCTGATTTATACTGTCTGTTAAAAAAAATCCGATAGATAAATGCAGTATAAGAAAGGCTTTATTTTCGAAAGAGGGAGGAGACCTGAGAAGAGGTACGACAACCTGTTACGTTGAGATAACGGCAGCTGAGAACCACTGGAAGCGCTACAAAGAGAGCAACGTGAATCGACTGCACGTGCATGAGAGTAACGCCGACCGGAAGTCGATAAAAAGCCCAGTTCACCCTCGTCACTCGGCACCAGCATCTCGTCATGGGAACGGGTCCTCTTGCCGTGCGGTCCAGACCCTAAAACCTGACTCAAGTGGACCGCCCGTCCTTCCTCTTCGTCTTTATTTCCAAGAGTGCCTTCTTGCCCCCCCCCCTCCCCACCTCACCCCCCCCTACTACCATGCCGTATTCACGCATACCAGGAGAGCCTGTTTATAGGAATCCTTTTATTCATATCCATACGCATGCAGTCCGAGGTCCTTTTGACCCCCATGTCCCACACGCTCAAGCCTCCCCGCCAACTACAAGGTGCTACAGCCCCTAGGGAAGGAATAGAACCCAATAAGAAAATTAAACTATTCTTGTTGAGAAAATTATTTCTTTTTTCATTACAAATTCTTCTATTATATTGTTGATTTGGAGTTCATTTTTCTGGTTGACGATTCATCTCAACTATTTTGTCGAAAATTCGTATTATCGGATTGAAATTTCAACTGTTTTGTGAATTTATGAATTTGAAAATTATAAATTTTCCGATAAATTTAAGGTCAATTTCTTGATTCTACTTTTTGGCTTAAAAATTAAATAATTTGATAGGAAATTGAAGTATCTTTTTAAAAATTCAACTCCTTGCTCTAGAGTTCAAGTACTTTGTAAAAAATAAATTTCTTTATAATTCACGTCATTGATTGAAAATTTAGTCACTTTAAATTAAAATTGAAATTTTAAAAATTAAAAATTTTCAAATTTCATTTCATTTAATCGTAGCTACTCAATGCTTGAAATTATTAATTGAGGTATCATGCGATCCTTAAATTTTTCCCCTTATGTAAAAAAAATTTAATGTGGATATTAACACCCATTAGGTAGCAATTTTATGCTGAAGTTGAAATTAAGAGATGAAGTTCATCCTTTTTTTTTTAAACAAATTTGAGGAAATATTACCTTCCTTATTCAAAAAAATTCCTTTTATTTAAACAAAAAATCAAGTAATTCTTGTCCTCCAATGAAAAAATAGTTTTTTCAAAAATTAAAAAATCGTTACTTATTTTTTACATTTACAGGTATTCATGATGACTTTCTGAAGCTCCTAGCCTGAGGAGCCTGCTAAAGAGATTGATCAGCGACCTGGATCGGAGCCATGTTGCAGAACGAACTTGTTATTTGAATGAAGAACAAGGAAATTCTAAATTAATCTATCAATCTAAACGCCCTCTCCCCCCCCCCCCTTATAACGCCTCGAACACCACCCTTTTTCACTTTTCTAATTCAAACTATTTGATCCCCGACATTACGAGCTAGAACTGAGTTTCAAATATATCAAACCAAAATTTCAACAAAAACGTTCATTTTCATCCAACTAATTAAATTTGCCATAAAAACAGACGAATTCTCAAAGAAAAATGTCACAGTTGATAACTCAACCAAAAATATTTTCATTTTATTTAAAAACAGTTAAATTTACCCACATATACGGATTCTTAACAAAATAGTTGTCTTTTCAACCATAACAGATTTTTCAGTCAAGAAAGAAAAAAATGTCAACTAAATTATAATTTGAGGACAAAATAATTTGTAATACAAAATGAAAATTTCGAATACCTATTTATTTCTAAAGTCTTTTCATTAATTTGCTTTTAAGTTCACATTGATCTCATTCTCGCAGGATTCTTAAGAAAACTTAAACCGGAATTCATAAAATTAATAAAGATGACGAGAACATTATTCGTAACCATAGTACTCAAACTATTTTAGATCATATTTCGAATCACAAGTTTAAAAATCGTCAACAAGTTTATTTTTTACAATATTTGGTATGTACCTTAATATTTTTAATTGTTTCCTTTTTGGTTATTTTTTAAATTTTGTAAAATTATATCTGTATTTTTAAATTGTTCAGACAATAGATTATGACTGAAGAGAGCCCAAATTGTTGGCCAAAACGTTTTAAAATTCTAAATTCTTGAATCTTTTATTTAATTTTAATCTGCAAACTGCAAAGACTGTATCAACACATATATAATAAAGGTCAAGACTTTACTAACTTTTATTTAAAATAGGTATATCTTCAACTAATAAAATTTATGTTGAACAAAATGGTTCAACTTCGAACAACAGTTTGATTTTTTAACTAAAAACGATTTATTGTCAACTGAAAGTAAAATAGTTGAATTTTACTTTAAAAAAAATACATTTTTACAAAAAAACCAACCAATTTGTAACGAAATAGTGAAATCAAACCAACTAAGTGGATTCTTGATGAAAAATTATATTGCTCAATTTTTAACTTAAAGCGATCAATTTTTAGCAAAAAATGAATTAGTTGAATTTGCAAATAAAAAAATAATTTTTAACTAAAATAAAACCAATTTTCAACAAAATAGTAAAAAATTTTAATGTTTATTCAAAAAAGATTACTTCTAAGCATAAAATTTAATAATAGAACTTTTGATTAAAAATAATGAACCTGTAACGAAAAATAGTAAGACTTTATTTTTGGTTACTATTAATTCAGTTCGAATTTTAGCGAAAAAAAAATGGAAGAAGGGCAAGTTTCTTAAAAACATGGAAAAAGAGCAATACTTTAAAAAGCGAGAGCAGAGGAAAATGAGGGAAAGAGTGTGAAGTCTGTATTTAGATGCTTAACTTGTAAAATAAAATAATTGAAATTTATTTTTTCAAGTATTTCAAATAATTGTTATTCACATTTATATTCTTAATGTTTCAAGACAAATTCTGCATTAACCGCTTCGCCCTATGTCTTAAAAATAAAAATTACTCTCTTTGATTATATTTTAGTATTGTTGATTTGATTTTCCAGTACTTTTCTATTCAAAATATACATTTTTTTCGTGTAGTACAAATATTTTCGGTGAGCCCAGATATTTCCTTATTTTTAACGCAAAGAAAGTAAGGTAAAATTGATTAGGTGTGTAAATAATTTATTTTTTCTATCAGTTTAAAAATTTAATGTTGAAATATTCTTTGTTTTGATGGTGAAGTGACATAGACTTTTTACTGCTTTCACAAGACGGTCTTTTAATTATTTCAATGAAGCTGAAAATGTTACACAATTAATCAGTTCTTTTTCGCCTTTGAATGAACATACAAGAATGTGGCGCAAGTTTTTCGTCAATTTTCTTATCGAAAAAATAGCGTTAATCTTCCTTACCTTCAAAATGGAACCTTAAGATGTAGGAAATTAAAAAAGTTCCGAATGACTTAAAGTATTAAGGTTACTAATCCTAGATTGTACATTCATGTGTCAAATACCATTAACCTTCTCCTCTCCATTCTTATCTTATAAATTTGAAGAATAAGTAATTGTGAGTAATCAGATCTTGGTTATATATAGCGGCGAATCAATTTTTAAAAAAAAATCGTTTTCAGTTCCCAGTTACTAACTTTATTCTGACAAAATGAAAATCGTTGTAAGCTCATTTCTGATAGTTTTGGTTCTCATGAATTTCATCCGTAAGTTTAATATATATTATTAATATTAACAAGAACCTTCAGAGGCATTTATATTATGTTCAATATACAATAATAATAATAATAATAATGCTTTCGTGAAAAAATGCAATGATTTCGCAACTGTTGGTCATTACAGGTATGAAAGAAATTTATTGAAATGGCTTGGGCACATTAAGAAAATGAAAAATGAAAGACTGAGGAAACAAGTATATCTTGGTAAAGTAAATGATAGCTTAAATGTCGAATTATTTTGTAAAAAATTCAACAATTCACATACATTTTTTTTGTCCTTTTTCACTAGTAATTTGTTGTTGTTAGAAATTAAACTATTTTGTTAAACATTTGTACTGTTGGTGTGAAAATTTATCTATTTTCGTGGAATTTTGATCTTCTTTGTTCAAAAATGCAACAGAATGGTTTATATTTAATCTGCTTCGAATGAAAATTACGTTCTTTGTTGAAAATTTACATATTCGGGTAAAGTTTAATTATTTTGTGAAAAGTTCTTATTTTCGGCTAGATAAATTAAGAATTTGGCACAAAATTAAACTAATTTTTTAGAAGTCTAACTACTTTGTTAAAAACTCATTTGTTTAGTTAAAAATTCAACTATTTGTTTACATTTTGTTGTTATTGAAAAATACTTTTTTTCAACTAAACATTTAGTTATTCCATTTTCGATTAAAAATTCATAGATTTTGTTAAAAATTCATCCCATTAAGTGAAAACTTAATCCATTCTGTTGAAAATTGTAATATTTGATGAAAAATGTATGCATTTGGTTAAAAATTCTTTTTTTTATTCAAAACTAATTTTTTAAATGAAAACACATCTGTTTTGGTAAAGAATTATTTTGCTTGGATGAAAATTCAACTATTTACTTCGAAATATATGTATTTTGTTAAAAATTCATCTTTCTGGAAGAAAATCAATCTCTTTTCATGAAAATTCAACTGATTAGTTGACAACTTATGTAATTTGATGAGAATTTTTCTGCGTTCAAGATAGATAGTTTTTGTTGGAAATTGATCTGTTTGGCCACAAATTGAAAAACTTTGTTGAATATTCATGCTTTGTTCAAAAATTCATTTTTTTAACTAAAGATTTAATTATTTGGTTAAAAATTCAACTTCTTAGGTTTTACTGTAATTTTTTTTTACAACTGAGAAATACGTCTTTTTTGGCAACAAATTTTTTTTCTTTGTTGAAAATTAAAATATTTAATTTGAAATTCACGCACTTCGCTCAAAATTTGTTTGTTTTAAAATAAAATCAATCTTCTTGGTTGCAAATTCAACTGTTTCGATGCAAGCTCATGCATTTTATTGAGGATTCGTCGTTTTAGCAGGAAATTTATTTTCTTGAATGAAAATTTATCTTTTCAGTACAAAATTTGATTATTTAGAAAAAAATGTTATATAAAACTCTCATCTTTGGCTTGAAAATCTAACATTTTAGACTTTTTTCCTCTATTGACTATTGTCTATTTGTCTTTTTGATTGGAAAATTCATCTCTATGGTAGAAATTTTGTCTTTTTTGGTTGAATACATGACTGCTTGGTTGAAAATAAATTTGTTTTGGTAGAAAATTCAACTATTTTGTTAAAAATGTGTTCTTTTTGGTTCAATTAAACTGTTTTGGATTTTTTTTTAAATTTCCTTGCTTAAAATAGTCCTGTAGAAGGGCAGGGGAGGGGTACGCAGTTCCAAATTCTAGAGAAAAAAAAACATTACCTAACCTATGCCTTTAACCACAATTGAAAATCGGTAGCCTCTTATTTAAAACTATAGGCAATGTTCAATTGTTTGATTTTAAATATTTTTAATTGAAAATATGTTTCTGTTTTTAATATGGTGCTTAGATTGACTTTCTAGTTTCATTATAAATCCCCATCAAGCCAAATTTTGATCAAATTGAATTTAAATATTGCTAAATATTAAACATTTTTATAATTCTATATTTCAAATGGTAACATTACTCTCTAAATCTAAAATACTCTGTCGGAAGTTAGTCATTTGGCATTAGGGCATGAAAGACACATTTTCGAAATTAATATCATAGGCTTGAAAAGTCAGATGGAATGAATTAACGTTTTTTGAGAACTAAAGCGCCTAAAAGTCTCAACAAACGTATGGAGGAAGGTGCGAAGTGAATGTTATTCTATGTTATTACTTTTTAGCCTATTTTTTTAAACAGAAAGTCACAAACAACGCACTTTTTTTTGTTTGCCATCACATTTATTTTTCAGTAATTTTTTGTTCAAAAACAGTGAAAGGTTGACAACAGTCGATATCAATATTTATATACAACTGACGAACAGTTAGAAATGAGTCAAAATACGTCAAGTGAGCAACCCATTTTCCACTTGTTAGTCAAATAAAAACCTATAATATATATTTATATATATATAAATAGACAGTACTCACCATTAAAAAAACAGCTTAAAATATTCTTTTCTGATTTTTCACCTTTTACAACAACTAATTAGACAATAAAAAATACGAATACTTTCAATTGAAAAATCGATTACGCGCGATGCACGTAGTGAAATATTATGAAATTTGACAGATATATAAATACATACGTGTACTTTTTATGACCTAACAAATCAAAATTTAGTAATTGCATTTTCCAATTTTTTCATAACTTTTTTATAAACAATTGCATTTTTGCATATGTTCAACACGCCGAAATTGATTCTTTCATTTACGAATAATATGTGCAAAACATTCAAGTTTAAGACCGCTACACGATCGCCAAATGTGGTATTGCTTGTTTAATCTTGTGAACAGCAGTGTCCGTCTATAAGTGATGTGCTGCAGCTCTTGTACATTATAAGTACGTCAGTTATATTTCGTTTGTACAATGGGTCGTGATAATGAGTATTGTAATCCACTAAATGAAGAGAAACATAAGTGTGTGCGTAAAAATATAATTCTTATAAAGAATAAGCGAAACGAGGAGTATGGTTACTCGAGCTAAACGCTTGAGAGAAAAATCTGGGCTTTGCGACACAGCCTGAGAGAAGAAAGGGTAAAAACCTTGAAATCTCGGTACGAGATGAAGTGATCGACTTCTATTTATCTGACAACATTAGCAGAATGATGCCAGGAATGAAAGATTGCGTATCTGTCGTAAAAGACGGTCAGAAATGTCAAGCACAGAAGAAACTGTTATTATTCAATTTCGAAGATATTTATGAACAGTTCAAAGAAGAGCATCCTAACGCCAAAATGAGCCTCACGAAATTCCAAAAACTGCCACCCCGTGAATGCATTTTGCCTGGACAAACTGGAACGCACAACGTGAGCGTATGCAAAACTCACCAGAATATGAAAATGAAATTGTTCGGGGTTGAACAAGCATTGAAAAATAGAGGAGCTATTTTCGACAAACCATAGAATTTTTTAATACAAAATTCAATTTGCGAAAAATCAACGTCAACTGGTTTTTCATCTTCTTGGTAGAAATGTCCAGGAATAAGTCGTACTATTGAAAAATTGAAAATTCTTCTTGATGATCACGAAATTAATGAAAGCACATACAGTGAATGGAGCAGCACAGACAGTTATGTATGTAGCTTCAATTTATTTTAAAATCATTTCTATATTCCGTAATATTTACAGATGTGATATTGAAAAGAAGATCGATGAAAAGCAAGAATTTCTAGATTCCTTATCAAGGGATTGGCCTGAGTTACTGAAGCACGACTTTTAAGCGAAATCCAAAGCAGAGTATTCTACTAAGAAAAAGGAATCAATTGACGTTAGAGAATTCGTGGTGTGTTCAGGTTAAGAAACACTTTAACTGTGTCATTATTTCTGAAACAACTATACACGACGCAAGTTCAGTTAACCTTTTTAATTGTAAGCTGGTTGAGTTTCTAAAACAAAAGTTTGGCGATAATAACGTGAAGAAGCTTTATTACTCTTCCGAAGGCGCTGGATCACAATACAAAAACAAATATAATTTTATGAATTTGTGCAATCACCAGGTCGATTTTAAAGTTGATGTTGAGTGGAATTTTCTTACCACCTCACACGGGGAAGGGGCACGTGATGGTGTAGGTGGAACCGTGAAAAGACATGCGTACCGATCCAGTCTACAGCGCGATGCTAACAATTTCATAACTACTCCGAAAGCATTATTTGATTAGGCGAATGGTTTCTTCAACAAAATCGATTTTGGATTTTGTTCTGTAGAAGAGCATGATAATCATAATGAAATATTGAAAGTTCGATTTGAACGAGCCGTAACGATCAAAGATACGCGCCAATTTCATCGATACAACGCCATACATCAAGAGTACATAGAATGAAGAATATTTTCAGAGGATCAGAAAGTTGCAAAGAGTAGAATAGTCAAGCAAAAGAAGAAGAAATAGTCATGATGAGTGATCAAATTTACTCATTTTATAATTCAAAGTTGCGTGTATAATATAATCGATATTGTACACTTTTTGAATATATATCTATCATAATGATAAAAAATTCTTTCTCGTATTGCTTTCACAGAATTTCGAATCGAAAAGTGCGTGACGATGTCATGCCACCGCGTCGCCCCAATCGCTCGCGATTAGCGCACGACGGCGAGTTCGGCCAAAAAAATATTTCTCCCTTCGCAATTATAGTCAAGCAGTTAAATTTTCTTTCGGATTTTTAAACTTAAATATTTTGCGCATAATATTCGTAAATGAAAAAATCAATTTCGGCGTGTAGAACATACGCAAAAATGCAGTTTTTTATAAGAAAGTTCTAAAAAAATTGGAATTAGTAATTAATAAATTTCGATTCGTTAGTTAATGAAAAGTTCGCGTATTTATTCATATATTTGTCAAATTTCATAATATTTCACCGTGTACTTTGCGCGTAATCGATTTTTCAATCGAAAGTCTTCGTATTTTTTATTATCTAATTATTTGTTGTAAAAGATAAACATTGTAAGAAGAATTTTCAGAGATGTTTTTTTAATGGTGAGTACTAAGAATTCATATATATATATATATATATAGGTTTTGATTTGACGCTAATACGAAAGTTTTCATGGTCTTTCAGGGCAAGATTTTTTATATCAATGCAAACATACATAAGCCAGTTTATTTAAGTTTCAAAGTTTAATCATCACAGAATATAACTGCGATGTATTTCATTTGACGCAGACGATAGATCTAATATTTTGATACTCTGAAAAAGTTTTGCAATTTTATTTTGGTTTGTTGAGTGACATCAAAAAGAGTCTATAAATCTTCTACACTTACGCAAATAACTTTCAAATTCTTTCTGAAAATTTGTTGAAACAATCAATAGCAAATTAAGTCGACCATACTGAATTTTTTGGTTTCCTAATTAGTCTATCTCGTTGTGAGCGTACCGATAATTTACAAAAAACGGTTAAAAAAGTATTGTTTGAACAAATAAAATTTTTTTGAACAATCATTCATTGATAAAAAGTGCATTATTGTTTTGAATTTAAACATTTAAAATGAGCTGTGATAGAAAAACATCCACAAAGGTAATATTTACGAACAATATGCGGCAAAGTATCCTCGTTCACAGGGTGGTTTTTGGGGTATGTATGCTTGATGGGGTTTGGGGAAGGGGTCAGAAAACCTCCCAGTCTCACATTCGTAAAAATATGGGGTTTCCCCATGTTGTTTTAGTGGGAAAGTTCAGGGGGCGGTCCCCTACATACTTTCTGGTAAAGAAACTGATTTTGTTCTTGGGGAATTACATTGGTGATTTTCCTTAATTCAGTTCTTAAGTTTAAAACGTAAAAACTGTCCTTATAAGAAGTATCAGATGTTGTTAAAATGTAGCAAATGAAGCAATTTTTTTTTATTCTTCATAAATTAAATGCAATAATTGCGCAATCATTCGTAGCCTGAGACTTGGGAACACAGTTAAAGTTTTGTTGGCTCAAAAATTATCTAAAATTGAACCGTATATTGTTGGGAACCCAATGTGTTATATAGCATAAACAAAACTTATATATCTTGTACCTAATTGTTTCTTTATACAACGGCACTAATGAAGTCCATAAAAAATGGTCGAATGCATAAATTTTACGCAATTTTTTAGCAGAGTCGAATTTCGCAATTAATTTCTTCGTGTTTTGAAACTTTATACAAATTTTTCTAACGAATATTTTTCTTCAATTGTTATGATTTTTTTACAGAAATATCTATTAGATTTTTCAAATGATTTCACGAAAAAATACTTTGTTTAAAAACCTTGAAAACTTGTACTGGAAAATCAAAGATTGCTTTTTATCAACGAGTCTATCATTTTTTGCTATAGAAATATAGACTATAAACTATAAAAACTACTTTTCTTCTTTTTAAATACTTTAAATTTTGTGAACGTTCTCTTGTTTTCCTTGAAAAATTGGTTTCTTGGCACTCAGATGGTTCTGCCCTGACACCCTTCAATTTAAGTCTGTCTACGGTTATGAAATGCTTCGTTTATTTGTCCTAGCGCTATACTTGAGCAATTATTTTTGCAAAAAATTATATAATACTAGTCAATGTCTATTCAAGAACATTCTCTTACTGTTCAAAACCAGAATGAATCCTCGCAAAGTGAAACTATTGTTAAATTTCAAAATAATATTTAAATTCGTTACATTACTCTGTAAATCTTTAAGAAGTATGATTTTTCTTTTTGTGATACGCTTTTTTAATGATATTTATTTGCTAATCATGAGTGTTCAATTTTACTGACAGATATTTTTTCCCTATACAAAACTTTATAGATCTCAAATCTCTTCTTACAGAATTAAGTGAACAGATGCTGAAGAATTGTTTTTTTTGTACAAAAAACTCATCACCATCACCAAAGAATAATCGTTCCCCGCCAATTCAAAATAAAGTTCTGCCCCCAATATCCTCAGCTCGATCAGGTGTAATGGCATTGAATTCAAATCGCAGAACGACATTACGAATAATTGGAACAGAAGCATATCGTCAGCATCGCGCAATAAGTCCACAGCTATCAGAACAACTTTCACCACAGCATCAAAAACAACAGCCAACTCAGGAACAATCACCACAGCAGCATCAATCAGCACTTGCGCAAAACAAAATGATTAGGGAATGAAATGTTTATGGATCAAATCTTAAGGATTCTGATTCTGAATAATTATTGTTTTTTCGAAAATAAAGAAAATGTATGGCATATGAGACGATTCCTTACTTTAATGTTTAAATAATATCGCTGAAGTCTGACATACATACTTCGGCTATAATTTAGCTGAACTTTAGCTATTCCATGAAACTCGGCTTTTTGACTATTAAAAATGTAGTTGCGAATCAGCATAGAGGATTTATCAAATTACGTCCAAGGGTTTTCCGTTACATTTATTTTTTTTTCCTCGAGCGTTGCTAGAAATTTTCTTTTACTACTAATTTACAAATTTATTTATTGGATAGTTCTGATTAATTAGTGATGAAATGTAATTGACGAATGTAGTTTTTTCCTGGTTATGCTGATGCAATGCCATACCGAAATTTGACATTGTGAATTCGCAGGGAAATGCGGGAGTACTTTAAAAAAATCTCTGAATAAAACATTATTAACTTGAGTCCAGTGACTAATTATTATCAAACCCTTTATTTTGCTCCGAATGTTTAGACGAAAGTCTTTGAATGTACAAATAAAAAATGTACAGCTGAACCACCGATATGTATCCTTGATCCCGCCGCAAACATCGTTGATCATGAATTAAATAGAAATCTGTATTTGGTGTTTTTTTAGTGATGACAGTAAAAACTGGAAGTTTCTCTTTCTACAATTCTAATTTCATATAGGGAAATCACATAGAATTTGTTGTCATCTATAAGGGTGCCCTTTTTCCAAAGCTGCCTTGTGGCTAAAAATCGTTTTTCATAATATAATATAATAAAATAGTCTGATAATAATAATGAAATAAAAGTATATGAATTCTTTTTTTTATAACAAAATAAATAACAGTGTGTGGCAGTACGGCCAGACTGCAAAAATAAAACTTTGATGGATTGACTTTAAAATTTTTCGTGAGGAATTATCATAAGTTTTGAGGAGATCGCATATTAGGAGAGTGAAGAGAGGGCAGTAGTGGGAATATCGATAAGGAGTCTTTAGAGCAATTACAAATCTCTGCACAAAAGGGAGACGCGAATAGGGAGAAGGTATAGTAAGCATGTGTACTTGTTAGTTAAAGACAGAGAGATATCCGTTCGTGCGGTCGGTCGGTCGATCTTTTTTTCAATTTACTCCCGTCCAGAAACGAATTTCACTTCAAAAAGTTGTGCCACTCTTTATGTCTCAATATTTTTAGTTTTGGGAATGCGTCACGCCATTGACAAGGGGTTTTATCGAAGGTGGTTTTATAAAGCTAGGTAATAGTTTGATAGCACTTTTTTGTTAAAAAAAATCAAACTTACTGACTTTAGACATTTTTTTCTCATCTAAAATTCGAATTATGGCATTTGAACCCTTATTTTGTTGGAGATACATAGTTTTAGTGACGAATTCAACTAGTGTGAATTCACGAATTCTTAGCACCTGAGCGCCATTATTGGCATTCTAAAAACCAAAGTGAGTAAATTTTTAAATACGAAGTGTCATGTCGTCCTGATATTCGGGATGAGTAGTTGAATACTTTTTATGAACTTGGCTAGTCATTCAGAATTTTTTCAGGTCAATGAGACACAGCTTTTCTTTTAAATAGATATTTGATTGCACCAGCTAATTATTATATGCATTATATGTGAAAATAATAGTGTAAATTAATTAATTGGTGCAAAACATGCTAAAACAAGGTATTATCTAAGAAATTCGAGAAGGACGACATCAATTATTTGGGTCATTTTTTTATTTCAAGATCTATCATTTTAGTCTTAAAGACATCTTACTGCTTGGAAATTTAACTATTTTGTTAAAAAGTTATTTTTTTGGTTCTAAATTATTCTTTCTAACTCCAATGTAATTGAAAATTAATATTTTCTAATTAAAAATGTCACTATTTGGTTGAGAATTTATGGTTGAAAACAAGGCAATAATATTGGAAAAGTTTTCAAATAGAGATGCGCCGAATAATTTATCTTCAATATTATTGTTATTATTAATTCACATTTTTTAATCGCTTGAAACAATTATATTATATTCACTTGCTTCATAAGATTTTTTCTTAAAAATCTAAAACTTTGAATCGTAACTTCCTTTTGGTGAGAAAATGAACCCCTATTTTTTCAAAAATTAAAAAAAAGAATATTCGACTTTTTCAGGATTGAAAATTTTTATTCAAACAATTTTAACTATCCTATATTGTATAATTCAGAATAGTCGCTATCAGTATGGCATAAAACCTTAAAATTTTGTTTCTAATAAAACGAAAATTTTTAGGGTAATACTAACACTCGTACGATTATGATTTTGTGATAAAGTTGAGATTGAGAGGTCAAATTCATAATTCAGGTCGATTATAAAACCATGCAAAGACTCTTGACCTTTTGACCCATCATTTATCTACTTATCATCTTAGCCCATCCTTCATCTACTTACAGTTTGGGAAAACACTAACAGATGAGGTTTATTATGTGATATAAACAAAAATGTCTCATCTCCATTTCGTATTTTTTTTAAGTTTTTGATATGTAATCCTGTGAAGTTGTTAAAATACATACGTTTCCCTTGTGAGAAAATTTTGTTATTTTCAATACTGACTAAGAATGATTAAATTTAGGAGTTTTAATTCGGGTTTTAATAAAAATTTGTGCTGTTTCATTTTTAATTTTTATTTTGTCAAATTTGACTTTTGTTGAGGTTTAAACTCGTTGAGCTGTGGCTAATGGTAGTAACGTTACTCATTTTTTACCGAGTAATTCTATCAAAATTTTTTTATTTTAATACTAATATCTTCAGGCAAAATGAATGATACTGCAGATTCCAGAACGATATCTATTCACAGCAGCATATTGCTTGATTTTTTACAAACAGTTTGCTAGAAAATCGATTGCATTTAATACTGATGCTTTGTAAGGACAATTTCCTTTTTCTTGACAGTGATTCCAACACAGTGTTGATAGCGTGTTACTAGTATATTTTTATATAGTTGAAGTCGATAATGATTTCAGTGTTGCCTGCAACGCTGATTCCGGTGTTCCTTCACGTTTGAAGGCATTCCTGATAAAATCCCGATGTTCACGGTTAGGAATTTCCTCTCTGGATGTTTCTTTCTGGAAGAAGGCGTAAGTAAATTTTGCTGTGGTTTTAACGAAACTAGTTCAGATAAGATGATAAGAGAAGCTCCTGATACATAGGAAACCGGGCATGTGTGGGCCACATCGGTACGCCTGAAACTCCTTTTGCTTTATCTTTACTGATTTTTTGTAAAGTGCATTAGAATTTGGAAACCGTGAGAAGAATTTTTGACATTTTGTGTTGATATTTGTAGCCAGATAATCGTTAAGGCGGCCAGCTATTGTACTTATTTTTAGTGATGGCCACGGTGACTTGGTTGGTCCTGGCTCTGACTATGATTCTGGTAGCGGTTCTGATTCTTATTTTGGTAAGCCGAGATTTCTGCAGCCCCCTCCCGGATTCAATGTTTTTGGGTTTCACATCTTCCTGTGGAAGGAAAGGGGGGCTTTCGAGTTCAAATAATCGGTATGAACGTTGCCACGATGAGAAGATATCTGCTTGAAATACTGTTGACCTTTCTGATTAATAATTTGCGATAAGCAGATGAAGGTAGTTTCGAAAGATCTTTGAATTCTTTTTACATGGATAATGAACTTTTATGACGTTCAGCAAAACCTTTTCTGTACAAAAGTAGATTGACTTCACATTCATCAGCGACACTTTTCGCTAAAAAAGTTAATGCATGATTAAGGAACGAGCGCCTTATTAGTAACCTTGCACGATGTAAATCCATCAGCAACCGTCCTGCATCTCCAAGCTTTCAAATAGTCTTTGATTCAAACCTTGAGATGTTGTTTGTGGCTACCACACCTAATGCCACTGTTATGGCTTGAACAATTGCATTAATACCCGCTCCGAGCTGTTGCTGACTGCCACGCTTGTGTGTGTCCTTTTTCATGTAGAGACTACATGAAAAATGCAATGGGTCACTTACTTGAGAACTCGTCCATTACCTCCTTGACTAATCCTGACTTTAGAATTTGACTCCATTTTTCCGCTAATTGAGGGTGCAAATCTGGCCCAGGAATTTTGAGTTCCGGATCTTGTCCAAGCAATTCGAGCGTATACTGATCGAGAGTACTCGCTGATTGGCCACTTTTGTCCTTATCCAGGTTAGCTACCTGGGGTGGTGCGACATCCTCTGGAATCTCAGTGGGCTCATTTTCTGAAAAAATAATCATAACTCGCTCGCCACGCTCGTCATCAAACTTTTGCTTACGTGAATTTGTGTCGTTCTCGTGCAATGATGATCTGATACGGCTACAGTGTGATACTCCTCTCGCATAGTACTCATCACCGTCTTTGGCAAAAAAATATCGATGTAAATCCCTCTTCAGATTCCTGCTATATGATTTTGACCCATATCGGCTCCGATAGCTTCTTTCGAAGTTAGTTTTTACTATAATCACGACGACAACCTGATGATGATGAGGTCGGATACCTAGGTTACGTTGCTGAGACCGTGATCGGTAACCATAAGCACGGGGCGGCCTAGCAGGTTCCTCTTGAAGTCTACGAATTTGTCTTCTTAACTTTTCTTCCTTGTGTCTGCGATGACTTCTCTCGAGTCTGAACTCCCTGTAGGATAATTCCATTTTAGGGTTTCACATTTCACTAAAAAACATGAAGATACTGATTTACATATCTTGAATGATGCCACACAAAAAGGTAAATAGACCCTCTTAAACGAAAAGTTACCAGGAAAAAAAATTGCTGCTTAACGAAAAATTAAAGCAAAATTTCTCATAATTCATCATGAAATATTTAATTTCCTCTCAGAATTTTATTTCCTTTTTAAAAATTTTTTCCACCGACAGTCAAACGTTTTTAAATAAATATGAAATCTGATGAATGGTTTTCTGTCACATGGTTTAATATTCATCATTCATTCATATATACTTCTTCGTAAATAATAGCGTTCCTTTGCACAATAACAGAATATCATTGATAAGTACCTTTAACTAATATAGTAAAATGCCGAATTTTGTACTAACAACAATACAATCATTAATTTGATCATGAAAAGGTAAATTTGCATAATTCAAGACAGAAGTTTTTAAAATTTTGAAGAAATTATTAATTTATTATAAATAACCAAAATTTAACAAATTTCCGTAATTATAAAAATTGTCTAAATTCAGATTAAAATTAAAATAAATGTTCCAAAATGACTCTATAATAACAGAATTCATACCAGTGTTATAAAAACGTCGGAAATCAGGCATTTGTAATAGAAATGGTCAATGATATGCTCCAAAAACGGCCAATAACAACCATTTCGAATGGTCAATAAGGTTCCCTAGTAACGATTAATAAAAACTCTGAGCAACGGCTGATACAGTACCCTATAACCGATCAAAAACAAAACTCAGCCACGGTCAATGACAACCCTTGGCAACGAAGAATAAAATTCCCTAGAAACTATTAATAAGAACTGAGTAACGGCTATTAACATCATGTATAAACGGACAATAACAACAATTGGCTACTATCAATACAGCTCCCTGTAGACAAAAAATAACAGCCTTTGGCAAAGGACAATAACTACCTTCAGCAACAGTCAATAACAACCCTTAACAACGGAAAATAACAATCCCTATCATCGGTCAATAAAAAAACTCACCAACGGTCAATAACAAGCCTTAAAAACGGACATTAACATCCACTAGCAACATTTAATAAAAACCTTCAGCAACGAATAATAATATTTCCTAGCTTCAGCAACGGATAATAATATTCCCTAGCAACAGATAATAAGAACCCTAAGCAACGATCAATATAACACACTAGCAACAGAAAATAATAAATATTAGCTGTGGAAAATAACACTTCTTAGCAACAGTCAATAACATCCTCTGGCATCGGACAATAACAACCATTATAAGCGATCAGGAACAACACTTATCAGCGGAAAGAAAACATTCTCCAGAAGCAGACAATAACAACCCTTGGCGACTATCAGTATTACTGCCCAGAAACGAACAATAAGAAATTTTAGCAATGGTCAATAACATCCTCTAGAAACGGGTTATGACAACCCTTAGCAACAATCAATACAACTGCACAGCAATGGACAATTGAATTTTTCAGAAAGTTCGAACTTTTTCATTCAGATTTGAAGAGTATCAAAAATTATAGCTTTGCCAGTACAAGGTACCTAACACCTGTTTTTTTTGCACATACATTCATTTTGTTACAATATACATTTATTTTACCAGATCTTTTCGTTTTTAAATCATTTTGGCTATTTTCTGCGAAATTAAAATAGCCCCTTATCATTTCAGAAGAGGGATCGATAAACCAGCATTATATCTTAAACTTTGTGTGAAGTGGAATGTTTGCGAAATCGGCATTGACAATGAACACAGCTCGTCTCGCGATCGGTTCGTGTTTGTTTATTGCAATCTAAAAGGTTTCGGTCAGGCTTATTGTATTGTGAAATCTCTCATTATTTTTAAAGTGTACCAGTTTTCTCTACATTTACCACTTAGCGCTGCCATTGAACTTGATCAATTGGTTTGGTGGGTTCTACATGCATTACGCAGCCTAATTGTGTTGGTAATAAAACCGCGTGCTTAAGCGAACTGCTGTGAAATTGTTAATTTATCAATTGAAAATTGATTAATTGCTTAGTGATTCTCTTCAGCACCACTGAAAATAGGAATATGGAGAAATGTCTTGTAAACGGACTGTTTAAATTGAATGATTGTACAAGTGTGGAAAAGTTTTGTAATTGCAATTAAGTTTTGAACATTTAAACATGAATCAAATGAAACTTTTGCGTGATCATTTAATTAATTAAATTTATTCAACATAAAAAAACTAAATGGTTATCAACATGTTGGAAAAGATGGATAATCTTGAATTGGTGGAAAGTGAGACTCAGTCATGGTTTGGCGCAATTGCATGCAGCAAAACGTTAAATTCAAAAGTTCAAGAAGGTGGCGCAGAGAAACGACTCTGCAATAATAATAATAAAATCAAATACCCTCATGATTTTTTTAAAATTTAATTACTTCTGAAGTTAAGAGTAATCATCTCTTATTAAGTGTAAATCAAAATTCTGGATTTCTAATTGTATGTGCTAATTTCATCATAAAGGATGATGCCAAATATTTATTGGCTATACTGTAGCTGAAATTCAGCTATTGTTCAAAAGTCGGATTCATTTTATCATAAATTCAATTATGATTCAGTCAAAAAGTTTTATCAAAATACCTCGAAGTGTTCTTCGTTATATTTATTTTTCGGTTTCGTTAAGCGTGGTTCGAAGTATTCTTTTACTGCCAATTTATAAATTGATCTGATATGGACCTCCAAATAATTTTAGATAGAATATAATGTGCGCAACTATTATCAATGCAAAATAACGTATTCGAAGTGTCTTAATAGCTTGGAAAATGTATTGAATAGGTTTTATTCATAAAATTTTCCTGGATGCTACAAACTTAGTACATATAAAACAAACGTACGTATATGTACGTTTTCTTCCATTCCTCGCTTTTCCCTTTTTTCAAACATTCTTCTTCACAATGATTCCTAGAACCAAATAAGAAATTCCAACTATTTTTGTTAAAAAATTTATCCTGTTTGGTTGAAAATTCTTCTATTATATTTTTGGTTCGTAATTCATTTTTTTGGTTGGCGATTCATCTCTTTGGTGGAAAATTTAACTATTTGTTGAAGATTCGTCTTATTTTGGTACAAAATTGACCTTTAAGGTTGAAAATTAATCCGTTTTGGTTAATATTTGACTATTTTGTTGAAAATTCGTATTATCGGATCAAAAATTCAACTGACTCGGAAATTTTCAAATTTATAAATGTTAAAATTAGACGAATTTTCAAATAAAATTTATGTTCAATTTTTTAATTCTTCCTTGTGGCTTGAAAAGGCAACAATTTGATAAAAAATAAGCTTCCTGCTTAAGAATTCAAATACTTAGTCTAAAGTTATTTTTAGCACGGGTGGCTCGTTTTCGTACGTTTAATGTGTGTATTTCAACTAAATTTTTGTAAACAACGTGAATATTGTAACCTCAATCGAAAACTGTGATTGAAACCCCTGACGAACTAAAGTGTAAAATTGGAACTGAAATTGTTATTCACTTTGTTTTTAAAAAAGGTTCTCAAAATACCAGCGGCTTTGACAATTACATTCTCATTGCGACACTCATGCTTCGCGCTCGATAATGAGGTTATAGAGACGGTTCTCTTTGAAAAATGAAACGATGTAGACAAAATTAAACAGCATATAAGGAGTAGGTACGTTTTTCAATATAATGTTAATTAAACGATACCAATTGTTTTTCAATTCACTAAATAGAAACATTAAGCCGTAGGCTTTTATTCCGCTCGTTCATAGTTAAGTTCTAACACAACACTAATATGATTAATTAATCTAGAACATTTTTTATTTACATCCAAATGAAAAATGTCATTGAGATAATTGGTAAATCTTGTTAAAATCTATTGAAAATAACGATTAAAACTTACGGATCTCTTAAAAATAAAAATTCCATATTTAAAAAAAAAATTAACAGGGATAGTTTGGAATATATTTTATATCTAATACAAATTTTTTATGGAAATTCTTAATTGATCAAAAAAACCATTTTCTCTATATTTGAGAAAATTCTCAAACTGCTCTAAATTTTTGTATTTTTGTCGGAAATATCTGATTACGAACTTGACCTTCATTTAAAGACCTAAAAAGTGTATCAAATGCTAATTCGATTGGACAAATCCTTCAAAAGTTAGCGTGGCTTCAACATTCAGGTAACCATACAGACATAAATCTTGACATACAGCCATACATACAGACACACATACATATAGATATATAGACACATATCATTCAGCCATATAGACATACAAACAACAGAATTTGTGTATGATTTTTTAACTCTCTGTGGGCCGAAACGTAACGATCCGTTAAAAACTAGAGAACGAAAATTTGCACGATTACATTATACTGTCATGAATGAGAATGTAAAAATGTAACAGTTTATATTTCAGCCAAAAATATTTCTATTTTAAATTAAAATCCGTTGAATGTACCCGAAAATAAAAATTTTCAACAAAATAGTTGCATTTTTAACTATAAGAGATTTTTCAGTCAAGAAAGATAAAAATTCCAACCAAATTATAATTTGAGGAAAAAATAATTTTCAATCCAAAGTGAAAATTCAAACCAATTTTGGAAAGTTTTAGATACGTCGTAAAAAGATCAAGACAATTTTTGAGAAAGTTTTTTCATTTTACAGGATTTTAAAAACTCTTAGGAAGAACTCAAGTCAATTCAAAGGATATTTAGGATTTTAGAAGCTTGGATGAAAAAAACAGTTGCTTTTTTAACTAAATAGTCGAATCTTCAAGCAAAAGACACGAACCTTTTAGAAGACAGTTGAATTTTCAACCGAGAAAGATTTTTCTGAAGAAAAATATAGTAGTTAATATTTCAACTAAAAAGAAGATTTTAATTTTGAATCATCAACAGTCAAATTTAATCAGAAAAAATGAATTCTCAAGGAAAAATGTAACAGACAGAAAACCAAAAAAAAAAAAACAACAACAACAAAAAAGACGACTTTTTAACAAAACAGTTGAATCCCCAATCGAAACAGATAAATTTTTCAAACAAGGAGTTGCACTTTTATCCAAAAAGAATTGAATTTGTACCAAGAGAGATGAATTTCCAACTAAGAAAGATTTCGTATTCAAGAGAGAAATGCAATGTAACTCAAATTGCTGAAGTTTTAAGCCGAAAAGACAAATTCTTCACACAAAAAAATTGAATTTTTTACCGGTCATTATGAATGTTCAACCAAAATTCAATTTTTAACCAAAGACTTAAATTTAAAACCAAAAACTATCAATTTTCATCAAAAAAATTAATAGCCATATTTGAAGCTCAGAAACTTGATTTTCAAGAACAAAATAAGAATGTTCAATAAAATAGTTTAATGTCAAACCAAAGAGAATGATCTTTGAATTGATAAATTAATTTTTAACAAAGTATTTTAACTTTTAACCAAGTAGTTGAATTTTCAAATAAAAAGATTAATTTTCTTTTCGAAAAAAGACGAATTTACAATAGATTTTTTTTTCAACTTACAACAATAAATTTCTATCTAAAAATCGGAAAGTGAAATTTTTTGTTGAAAAAAGTAGTTCAGAACAAAAAATAGTTGAATCTTCAACTAACAAAATTTATGTTCAAAAAAATAAACTTCAACCAGGAGATTGAATTTTCAACTACAAACTATCAATTTTTAGTCAAATAGTCAAATTTTCAACCAAAAGCGATAAATTCTGAACCAAACATTCAATAATAAACTTTTCAATGAAAAATAAATTAATTTAAACAAAAAATAGTTGGATCTTCTTATTGGTTTCTATTAATTCAGTTAGCATTGCAAGCAAGAAAAAAACAACAAAAGGGGGAATTTTCTTTAAAACTTAGGAAAAAGGAGTAATACTTTAGAGAGGGTTGAAGAGGGAAATTGAGGGATGAGTGTGAAGCCTGTATTCAGTTACTATAATTTTAAAATAATGTCTAAACAGATTAATTTTCAACGAGATTCCTCACAACAAAGTTGAATTCTTAACTCAGAAATATAAACTATCAACAAAAAAGTTAATTTGTAACGAAAGATTTGAATTTTAAACCAAAAACGATAGATTTTCAACAAAAAATTAATAGCTAAATTTGCAGATCAGAAAATTAGGTTTAAATAAAAAAGTTGAATTTTAAATCAAAATTTATATAAATAAATGAATTTTTAACAATGTCGTTCGACTCTAAACCTGGTGGTTGAATTTTCAATAAAGAAGATTTTTTTGTGTGATAGAGACGATTTTACATCAAAATATATACATTTGCAACCAAAATTTAAAGCTTCAACTAAAAATGATCAGTTCCCATCCAAAAATCGAATAGTTAAATTTCGGTTAAAAAAATCAATTTGAAAACAAATATTCAACCGAATAGTTAAATTTTCAACCAATGAAATTTATGTTTAACAAAATACTTCAACTTCAACCAAGAAGCTGGATTTTCAACTAAAAAGATCAATTCCCAACCGAAAATAGAATAGTTAAATTTTCATTTAAAACAATTGAATTTCAACTTTGAAAAAATTTCAACAAAATAGTGAAATCAAACCAATAAAATCATTTCTCAATGAAAAATTTGATAGTTAATTCTTTAACTAAAAACGATCAACTTTTAGCTAAAAATTTAGTCAAATATTCGAATTTTGAAGCAAAAGAGATGAATTCCGAACCAAAAATGTAATAATAGACTTTAATTTCAAAAGAATTAACTTCTAATGAAAAATAGGCAGATTATTTTATTGTCTTCTATTAATTCAGTTAGCATTCAAGCGAAAATACCCATGAAAAAGGGGCAGTTTCTTGAAAACATGGGAAAACAGAGGAATGCTTTAAAAAGGAGGAAAATAGGAAAATCGGATGGAGAGTATGTGAACTCTGTATTTAGTTTTTTACTTGAAAAATAAATGATTTTCATTTTTCAAAGTATTTCGAAGAATTGTTATTCACATTTATATTTGCTATGTCTTAAGACACATTCTGCGCTAACCTCAAAGCTCTACGTTTAAAAAAATTACTTTTCTCATATATATTTTAGTTCTGTTGATTTGATATTCCAAGACTTTTCTGTATGAAATATAAATTTATTGCCGTTTACTACAAATATTTTCAGTGAGCCCAGATATTTAATTATTTATAACGCGAACAAAGTGAGGCCAAATAGATTGCGTGTCTGACGTAGACTATTTACTAGTTTCGAAAAACTGTTTTCTTATTCTTTCGTTAAGCTGAAAATGTTACAAAATCAGTTAGTTATTTTTCTGAATCAAGTGATCAGATAAGAATGGCGCAAGTATTTAATCAATTTCCTCATCGAAATAATATTTTCATTCTTGGTTTCTTTTATGGTAAATAACAAAAGTTGCGCATTACTTAAGTTCTTTACGGTGCTAAGTCTAGGTTGTACATTCAGATGTCAAAGAATAATAATCTTCCTTCTTCCAATCTTATTTCATAAATTTCAACAGTTACTTAATCTGAGTAATCAGATTTTGCTTATACATAGCGACGAATATATATTTAAAAAATTGCCGTTTTCAGTTCCCAGTCACAAACTCTATATTGACAAAATGAAGATTGTTATAAGCTCTGTATTCCTGATATTCTTGGTTCTCTTGAATTCAATACGTAAGTTGAATATATATCATTATTATTATCCAGAACTATTAAAGGTATTTATAATGTGGTCAATATAAAAAACATGCAATATACTATTAGTTATTCAAGACTCGTATAGGTTGTGCGTATGCATTATGTAAAATTACGTTAACTGTTTGTCTGTGCGAGGGGCAAAAGTGAGGGGCAAAAGGTAAACAGTTTTTATTGTAAACAGCTGCTTATCAGCAAAATCTAGTGCTTAATGTCGTATTCAGTACATTACATGTAAAGAAAATTGTGTTACTTTATTGATAATCACAAGAGTGGGGGGAGGCACCGCGGCGCATGTACATTCCTGAGAAACTCCTACATGTTCATACGGTAGTTTCAGACTTTAATTTCAAAAAAATTTTTATACATATTGCACATAAAGTTGAATGTTTGTTCGTATGTATGTCGCCGCATGAAATAATAATCATAAATCATAAATTCACGAAATAATAATAAATGAATACGTAGAAAAGGGGTAATCCACAAATTCCGTAAGGTGTTTTTTTGAAATGCCCCCCCCCCCTTATTTATAATACCGTGAGATTTGATTCAACCCTTCCCCCCTCCCCCCATCATGAATCTATTTATTTATCGCAGGCTTGACAATCGTTCCTCTTTCGCTCGTTTTTCAACTTAAATGCGAACCGAATTAAGAGAACCTGATAAGAAAATCCAACCATTTTCGACACTAAGTTTACTCCTTCCGGTTGAAAAGTCTACTATTAAATCTTTGGTTAAGAATTACTTTTTTCTGCTTAAAAATTTAATTATTTGGATAAAAAAATAATTATTTTGTAAAAAATTCAACAATTTTGATAGATTTCTTTTTCACTAGACATTTTTTTCGTTTGGAAAGAAAAGTATTTTGTTGAACATTCGTCATTTGTTTACAATCAACTATTTTATTGAAAATTCGTTTTTTGTTGTCGTTGACATTTACTTTTATTTTACTCAAATTTAACTATTCCATTTTTGGTTAAAAATGCATAGATTTTGTTGAGAATTCTTTCTATTAGTACAAACTTAATCATCATGTTTGATAATTTACCTATTTGATACAAATTGTATGCATTTTGTTAAATATTGATCATTTTTTATTAAAAACTGATTTTCAACATGAAAATACGTCTTTTTTGGTAGAAAATTATTCTTCTTGGATGAAGATTTAACTATTTGGTTTAAAATGTATGTATTTTGTATAAAATGTATCTTCCTGGAAGAAAATCGATCTATTTGGTTGAACATTAAACTACTTGTTTGTAAATGTATATGCTTCGTTGAGAATTCGTTCTTTTAGCAAAAAATTTATTTCTTAGGTTGAAGATACATAACTTTTGGTGAAAACTCATTTGGTTGGTTGAAAATTGAACTACTTTGTTGAAAATTCATTTTTTTCCAAAAATTAATTTTTTAACTGAAAATTCAAAAATTTGGTTAAAGATTCAACAATTTGAATAAAATTCTCTCTTTTTCTGTACTAGAAACATTTTTTTGGTTAAAAAATTTATTATTTTGTTGAGCATTCATCTTTTTGGTTTAAAAATGAATCTGTTTTTGTAAAAATTTCATCCTCTTTATTGAAAAATGCCTCTGTCTGCTTCATACTTAATCTGCTTAGGTCGGAAATCAAATTTTTTGTTAAAAATTCACATTTCCGGGGTTAAGATTCAACTATTTTGTAGAAAATTCTCACTTTCGGCTAAAAAATTTAGGAATTTAGTACAAAATTCGACTACCTTCCCGAAAGTTTAACTACTTGGTTTAGAAATCATTTATTCATTTAAAAATTTTACTGGATTATTGAAAATTCGTTTTTTTTTGTTTGTTTTTCTTCTTTTTCGAATATTCTTCCTTTTTGGTACAAACCTAATCCTTAAGAATTCGTCTTTTTTAGTAGAAAAATCATTTTTTAGGTTGAAGATCCATGATATTTATTTAAAATCCATCTGTGTGATTGCAAATTGAACTTGATTTGTTGGAAATGAACTTTTCCGTACAAAATTTTTATTTTTGTGTTGAAAATTAAAAAGTTTTGTGGCCAATTAATTTTTTTCGCTATAAATTACTATTTTTAATTGAAAATACGACTTTTTTGATGGACAACTTTTTTTTTGACTACCTCCTTTTTTAACTACCTCATTAATTTATAAGATAAGGTAAGATTAAGTTGGCGAAAATTATGTAAAATAGTGGTGAATTGAAAACCGTTCCCTTCTTATTTAAAATATACGCAAATTTAAATTCTTTGATTTTGAATGTTTTTAATTTAAAATATATTTGTTTCGAATATGGTGCTTAGATTGGCTTTATATTTCCATAATAAAGCTTCATCAAGCCAAATTTCAGTCAGATTCAATTAAAATATTGGATTACGAAATAATATCTAAATTTGTGAGATTACTCTCTAAATCTAAAATACTCTGTCGGAAGTCTGTAATTAGTCATTAGGGCATAAAAGCCACTTTTTCCAAAATAATATTATGGGTTTAGAACATCAGATGAATTGAATGGATGTTTTTTAGGATAAAAGAGTATACAATTCTTAACAAACGTACGCAGAAAAATTTGAAGATATATTTTATTTTGTGTTATTACTTTTTAGCATATATTTCAAAACAGAAAGTCACAAACAGCGCATTTTGTATTTTTTTTTCATTTTGTTTATTTGATAATCATTTTTTATTTAAGAACCGTAGAGTGTTAAAAACAGTCAATATAAATATTCAAATACAACTAATGAACAGTTGGAAATTTGATCGAAAACACGCTATTATGAAAGTTTCTTACATCATTCAGGGCGAGATTTTTTGTATCAAGGCAAACATACATAAGCCAGTTTATTTAGTTTTTAAAGTTGACTTCTTACAGAAGATAACTACGATGTATTTCATTTGATACAGACAATAGATATGATGTTCTGATACCCTGAAGGAATTTTGAAATGTTATTTTCTTTCGTTTAGTGACATCAAAGAGAGTTTATAAAACTTCTACACTTACGCAAATAACTGTCAAATTCTTTCGAAAAGATTGTTTGAACAAATAACAACAAATCAATTCGATTATACTGATTTTTTGGATTGCGTGATAATGAATAATTAATAAATATAAAAAAATTTCAAACGCATGAACTTCACGTAATTTTTAAGCAGAATCAAATTTTGCAATTACTTTTTCCGTATTTCGAAATTTTATACAAATTGTTCAAACAAATATTCTTTAAAAAATCGTTGGATAATTTTTTCATTCAGGAATCATCTATTAGTTTTTGGGCTATTCGTTTTTAAATGATTTCATGAAAAAATATACTTTTTTTTTAATTTCGAAAAATTGTAATGAACAATCCAAGTTTCTTTTCATTAACCTCTTTTGCTATAGATCTATAGACTATAAACTGACTGAAGTACTTTTTTCTTTTATGAATAATAATTTTAATTTTGTGAACGCTCTCTTGTTTTCCTGAAGAATTTGGTTTCTTCGCACTCATATGGTCCTACCGTGACACCCTTCAATTAAAAACGAACTTTGTACCGTTATTGAATGAATGTTACGTATACTAGCCCTAGTGCTATACTTTATCAGTCAGTTTTGTGGAAAATTGTATCATACTAGTCAATGCCTATTTGAAATCATTCTCTTACTTTTTAAAACTATGTTTAATTTTATATTCTTTGAGTTTGAGTTTTTTGGATTCAAAAGTCTGTTTTTGTTTATAATAATATGATGCTTTGATTTACTTCAAGATCTAGAATTAATCCTCGCAATCTAACTTTGTTACATTACTTTATAAAGTTAGGATACTAGGTTAGAAGTTGTTTATTCAGATTCAGAAAGTATATTTTTTCTTCCAGTAATACGCCTTGCTTAAAATATATTGATTCACTATTCATAAGTGTTAAATTTTACCAACAGATACTTTTTCCCTGTATAAAACTTTATAGATTTCAAATCTCTCCTCACAGAATTAAGTGAACAGATGTGGAAAAAATATTTTGCTGGTCTCCAAACCTCATCGGCACCACAGAATAATATTAATCATCCTCCGCCAACACAAAATGATGTTCAGATCCCAGCTCGATCAGTTCATAAAATAGCATGGAATATAAACCCCAAAGCAAGAGTAAGAATAAATACAACACAAAATTATGATGCGCATTTTGCTGCAAATCAACAACCAGCACAACAGCATCCACCACAGTATCAGCAACAGCCACCACCTCAGGAATAACTACCACAGCAGCACAAACCAGCACTTTAGCGAAACAATAGGAATAGGGGAAGAAATCTTTGTGGATCAAATCTTAATGATTTTGATTCTGCATAATCATTGACTTTCCAAAATATAACGAATGTGCGGTATATGCGAAAATTACTTACTTTAATATTCAAATATTATAGCTAAAGTATAGATGAAGTATACAAGTCAATTAAGGATTAATATATTATGATAAAATTAAGTATCAGGATCAATTAATTTAAATTTAACTTACTTCTGCGATACATTTTTTCCATACTGCAGGCACAAAATATGTGTATACTTCTCGCAATTGAATTTTCGATGATCAAAAACTGAGTTTTGAAGAATAGATGGAGTTCAGCTAAAGTATAGCCGAAGTATGTTATCTATGCCTTGAAACTTGCTTTTTGATTATTGAAAATGTAATTGTGAGTCAGCATAGACGTTTTATCAAAATACCTCAAAGGGTTCTTCGTCAAGATATCACTCTAAGCATGACCTCTGTACAAATCTATATCAAATCAGTAATCCCACTTTAGAAATAGTCCATTAGTAGAACATAATTTAAATATAGATTAAAATGTATCCTGTGAAATTTGACTTACTATATACTACTTTACCATTACTTATTATTCACCTAATCCAATTCTACCATACAATTAATATTCATATATCAGTACTTATATTTATACATTTTACTATGTATACTGTGTTGCTTCGAGGGCTAATTAGCCCTGGGGACTTTCTGGAAATAAATAGAAATGCAAAATACAAGTATATATATTTTTTTGATTTTCATCGAGCGTGGATCAAAATATTCTCTTATTGCCAATTTATAATTTAATTTGTTGTACAGTTCCGATTCAGTTTTGATGAAATGTAATGTACTTTACAAACCATTTTCAATGTAAAATAACGTATTCAAGGTATCGTAATTGGCTGGGAAATGTATCCTTGATCCAGCCGCAAACATCGATGAAAATGAACCAATGATATTGGCAAAATGTTTCAAAGAGAGATTTGTAGAATAATTTATTTTGACTCATGTATGTGTAGAAGATTATGATCCAGCTCGATTTAGAAGCAAGTAAAAATCCACATTTGCTATATATTTTTTTTAAAGTGAAGACAATTAAAACTGAAGGTTTCTCTTTTTGCAAATCTAATTTTACATAGGGAAATCACATGGAATGTGCCGCCACCTGCAAGGGTTCCTTTTTGTTAAAGCTTCCTTGGAACCAAGAATTGGTGCTAACAGAAATCCCAGTTCATCCTATGATTACTTCTTTTTTCCTGTTTTTTTTTCAATCAATAGAGATAAGTAAGAGCTCAAAAGTACTTTCTGTCTTTCTTAAATTCAAAAATGAAGAAGGAAAGCCACTCTTTGTGTAGTAATATTTTTGTTTTTGGGGATGCGCCGCACGACCACTGACATGGGGTTTTCTCGGGGGTGGTTCGATAAAGTTAGCTAATAGCGCGACAGTACTTTTTTGTTTGAAAAAAAAATCGAACGCATTGAATCTAAACTTTCTTTTTCCTGTACAATTCCAATTTTGGCATTTATGAGCTTATTTTGTTGGACATTCATCTTTTTTAGTGACAAATTCAACTAGGGTAAGAGCACCAATTCTTGTCACCTTAGCCCAATCATTGGCATGCCAAAAACAGAAGTGACTTTATTTTAGAAAAATGTTTGGTTTCACTAGATAACTTATATATGCGTTATATGTAAAATTGATAGTATTAATAAATCATTTGATGCAAAACATGATGAAAAAATATATTATCTAAGAAATTAGAGAAGGTTGCCAACAAATTGGGAGTGTTTCACGAATTTCTCTTACCCTACGTGGTTGAAAGTTGAACTGTTTTGTTAAAAAGTCTTTTTTTTTAGTGAAAGATCCATCATTTTAGTTTAAAAACATCCCTTTGGTTCAAAACTTAACTATTTTGATGTAAAGTCGTTTCTTTGGTTGGGAATAAATGTTTTTAACTAAGAATATAATTGAAAATTATTATTTTCTAGTTAAACCTTCAACTATTTGGTTAAAAATTGATGAACATATTTGTCTGAAAACTCTACAATTGGGTGCAAAATTCACGTTGTTTTGAAGCTCTAAAATTTTCATTTGATAATTTTAAACTATCTTATCTTGTACAAACCAGGAAATTTATTATCAATGTGCCATGTGGACCTGAAATTGTGCTACCTATGAAATAAAGTTTCTAAGGAGGTATTAACAATCGCAAAGTTGCGATTTTATGATGAAATTGAGATTAGGGGGTAAAATTGATCCCTATTTCTTTTAAATTATCAAACTCAAAGAATAATATTAGTTACCACACTGAAAAAAAATGACGGCTATTTGAAAAGAATTAAGCAATTCTTGACCTATTATTGAAAAATAATTCGAAACTAATTTATTTTTGTTTTTGAGTATATATGAACATAATTTTCTTAAGTTTCTTGAAAAAATTAATACTAAATTTTGACGATTTCAAATATAATAATTCAAATTTAGCAGAATTCAAAAAAAATTTAGGAAAAATTCAAGGCAGTTCAAAACATATTTAGGACTCGTACAAGTTTGAAAGAGATTGAAAAATACTTTATAAATTTCATACAAATTTTCTACGTATATTTTAAACTAGATCGAATTCCTCCTACAATTTTGAAATTTTCTTATCTTATCTGATAAGTTCGGAAATATTTAGAAAAAAGAAATTAATCTCTGTAAACAATCTCTTGAACCTTATTTTTTAAAATCAAAACTCATTCGAATAAAAAATTATTTCTTAAAAAGCTTCGATACTTTTTTTCGCAATCCTAAAAATTCTGCGTTTGGAATTAAATCCTTTTGAATTTGAAATGGTTTTTGAAGCTTTATAAGGTTCCTAAATTTCTTTAAATTACTGGAATTTTTTTATAAAATTTCATAAACGTACAAGTTTTAAATTTTGTACTTTAAGATCTTCTACATTATTTTTAGAAATTGGGCGAAATGATTTGAAATGTTTTGAAATCTGTTTGAAATTTTTTTTCAAATTCATGTTTGCAAATAAAAAATCATTTGAGATGTTCTCCGGAATCTTAGGAACATTTTTCTATTCTTTTGAAACGTTTCAAAATTCTCAAAAGCTTTTTATTTTCGAGATTCCGAGTAAATTATGTATTAAAAGGTAAATAATGTAAGAACTTCCTAAAATGTTAGTTCTCAGGCCAAAAATGTGTTTGTTTTCATTAAATATGAAAAGTGAAGTACCACAGATTTTCCTTTTACAAAAATGTATCAAATTTCATATTGTTAAAAATATATTTTTTAATTTCAGGTCAAAGAATTTTTTCAAATACGTAGTAGAAATATTTTTCAGCAGGATAAGTAATATTTCCTAAAAGTGTGATCATTTAAGAAAATCAGGGATAGATATGATCTTGTAATCTAGACTTGATCATAAAATCGTAACTTCAAGGGTGTTAATGCCCGCCTTATGATGAACGAAATTTTAAGGCCACATGGTACCTTGATCATGAATTTCCTGTGCTTTACATGATGATATAGTTGAAATTGTAGAAACGAAAATTCAAAAACTTTAAAATGTTGAATTTTCGGTATAAGACCTCCATGGGGACATCTAAATTTTTTTTTAATTTCTTAAAAATAGGGGATAATTTTCTTGCTGAAGGAAAGAAATTTGAGGGTCAAGGTTTTAGAAAATCTAAAAAAAAAGATGATTTCAAGAGGTAACCTAATATTATATAGCTAAAATCAAAATGCTGGAAGCCTGAATATAGCGCTCATCAAATGCAAATAATTTTGACAGAAGTTTAAAGTTTATAATTGATTTCAGATTTTACATTGAAATTATGAACTTATTTTCGAAATTCAATACCTTTCCAAAACTTGGATGCCAACTTTGTATAAATTTAATATAAAGCGGGCATACAGTTGGCTGTTGTAAGAACTAAAATTACTTTTCCAAATATATTTTAATTTTGTTAATCAGATTTTCTAGTTCTTCTCTAGATAAACTATAAATTTTTCCTATGCATTTAAAATAATTTTGGCTAGCCGAGGCAGTTCGTTACACTGGAACTTCGATTCAATCAGTCCGGGCTTACGTTGTTCCGAGAATTGATGTCCTCGGAAATTGCTTCATGAGATGAGCCTTGGAACAAAAAAAGAAGCGGTGCTTAGTCACGCGTGACAAACGGCATTAGGGCGGCAATCTCAGCGCGTTAGTTGCATCAGGTTGCGTCATGCTTCGAAACCCAACAGAAATTATTCAGACGGCCCTGCCTGTATACGTGAGGATCGTCTGAACTTATGTTAGAGGACACTGCAATCTATGCCGAAAACCGTACTTAATTCCAAGTGATCCAAGTGTTCTGTAACTTGTAAATATTTATTATCTTGGGATTATATTGTTTCAATAAAGTTGAAGATTTTACACAATACATTATTTCTTGTCCTCTTTTGAATAAACATAGAATGTTGTACTTTCAGATATCATGCATGAATAACCTTCTCCTTTCCACTATTATCTTATAAGGAATAAGTAAACCTAGGAACTCGGATTGTAGCTATATATACAGCCACGAATTTATTTATAAAAATATTCCGTTTTTAGTCTGTCATTAACTGTATATTGAAAAAATGAAGATCGTTGCAGGCTCTGTATTCCTTATATTCTTGGTATTCTTGAATTCTATTCGTAAGTGTAACATATATTGATAATATTATTGAAAATTGTTCGAGGCATTCAGAATATGGTCAATTATTACTAATAATAATCGACAAGTGTTCGCAGCATGAAGTTCCTTCTGTTCGAAACATGAAGTTGGTTGGTAGTGATGCTTTTGTTTCTTCATTATTTATTATTGAGATTCAATAGTGATCAAAAAATTAAAAATATGAATACACATAATCAATTTTAATATCGCAAATGTAGACAGTAATAGTAAATTTTGATAAACGAACTTTAGAGTGTCGCAACAGTCATATCACTCATAACACTCTGAAAAACATTCAGGCTGACGGCGTGGGTAATCGTTTTTCGGTAAAAATTTGAAGTTCCATAAGAAAATTGTTGATATTCAACTAATTGTTTAGATTTACTTAAAAGTTATTTCACCCATCAAATTATTAAAAAGTTATAAATTTACTGCTGCAATCATTTTTTTCGCTAGTCATTTAAATTTAATATTATGCTTAAAATTAAACCATTTTGAATTTATATGTAAACTGTGAATCTTTTCAGGTTATAGATATAGTTATATTTCTGATAGAAAGCTTTGATGAATGAACAATGTAAAAGTAGAGGCTTTCCCCATTAAATTATTTTTAATAGTAAAGTTTACTTTAAGGTTTAATTTGAACTACTTTTTTGAAAATTCGAATTTTTTTTAATTAATTTTTTTAACTGAAAATTTAACTGTGTGGACAAGAGTTCAATTGTTTGATTTGAAATTAACTTTTGGTTGAAAATTTATATTTTCGAACCAACAATTCAACAATTTTGTGAAAAAAATGGTTGGTCTACCGAAATTTAATTTTTTTAAATGAACATACGTCTTTTTTGGTAGAAATTTATTCTTATTGGCTGAGAATTAAATTAATTTGTTTAATCTGTATATAATTTGTTGAAGATTCATCTCTATTGATAGGAAGTCTATTTTCTTGATAGAAAATTGAACTATTTGGTTCCAAATTTATGTATTTACTTGAAAATTTGTATTTTTTAGTAGAAAATATTTTGTTGTTGTTGAAAATGAATATTTTTAGATTAAGATTCAATTATTTCGTTGAAAATTTTGCATTAAGCTTGTCTTTTTGACTCAAATCTTATTGAAAATTTGTTTTTTTCTCTTCAATTTTGGAGTTGATCCCTATTGGTAGCAATTTAATGTTTTATCTTTAAGAATGCAACTTTTGGATTAAGAGTGATTCTGTTTTTATCGAGAATTGAGCGATTATGTTGAAAATTCGTCTTTCTTAGTTTAATTGAACTATTTTAGATTTTATATAAGAATCTTTTCTAAATTTATATATCAAATTTACATTTTTCGTGTCAAATTCATCTTTCTCGCTTTAAAATTTGAACTACTTGGTTGAAATGATCTGAAATACTCTGGCAGAAGTTAGTTGACCAGGATTAGGGCATAAAGTACTCTTTCCCGCAAATAATATTATTGGCTTAAAAATCATAAAAATTGAATGGAAATAATTAACAAACGTTCGCAGGAAGGTACAAACCGATATTTCATTTTACATTTTTGCCTTTCTAGCCAATTTTCTAACAGAAAGTCGCAGACAGCGTTTTTATATTATACATCTGGTATTATAATTACTTGTTAATCATTTTTCGTTTGGAAGGTTCGAAATCTGATCAAATTCACTTTATTTTTAAAGTTTTCATTGCCACTAGTAGCGAGATTTGTTATCTTAAGACCAGTACACATACAAATTTATATAGTTTTTAAAGTTGACTCGAGAGAATTTCGAAATTTTATCTTGTTTCCTCTAGTGACAATCGAGAATGGTTATTAAACCTTCTGAATTTACGCAGATGACTGTCAAATTATTTCAGATGCAAGAAAAAGGCACTTTTGTAATAACAGTTTAAAAAGTATTATTTAAACAAATAACAATTGTTAAAACCATTAATGGTGTCGTTGCAGGAATTTTAGGTAATATATTTTTTGAATACTGCATAACATTATGAACATTTTATTGCATCAAAAATTTTGTTTGAATACTTCATTGTCGAGAAAAAAAAGGTTTGAGAAAAGTATCAAAAGCCCTATTCAAAAACTCTGTGACCTTGAAACGTCACTTCCTAAAAAGCGCGTAACCAATCAGGATAATGATCCATTGACTAACGAAGTATCTAGCAGACAGCTGGCGAAAATTCAATTTACAATTTCTAACAGTGATATTTGTTTCCTTAAAATTGTCGAAAAGCAGCAGCCAGTCGTAATCAAATCTCACTCAAAAAGTACAATTTTTCATAAAATAAAAAACCTGAAAAAATAGTAATGAATAATATCATTCAAGTGCGTGAGAGTGAGATGTTTCCAAGGATAACCTCAAATTTTTGTCAATCGCGTGTCAGAATTAGGAGAAGATTTTTCATCCTCAAACCTCTGCCGACATAAAATTATGTCGTCAGAGGTTAAAGTAAGTGATTGCGAGGATTACGAGTGACTATGAATGACCCTCAACTCTATTTACTCTTGCAATTGTTAGCGGCCATATTGAGTCCTCCATAAACTGGACAACCACGCTACTCAAACTCAATTACTTCCGGAAATGTGCGGAATCAAATAGATTTTCCCGAAAAAATTCAAAAAATATAATTTTCAAACATTAAAAAAAATATTTGAACTTATTTGAAAAAACTTTCCTTTCGAAATTACGTTCATTTTATAGTGTTCTTTTAATTTAACTGTCAACAAAAAATATTTAAAAATATGCAACAACCCCATTAATATATAATTATCATAATAATTATAGTATCATATTATAATATCATTAAACTTAATCATTAGGTTACTGTATAATATATTTGATAATTGCACTCGCTCAATATCAGCAGTAAAAATCGTTTCATTAATAAACTTATTAACTACAATTGAACACTTCGTAACTTTGCTATGACAGAATGCATATATATCCTCAAATAGCGTGGCACCGAATGGTGTGCAGTGCTATATCAGGAAATGACTTCTGATTGGTCAAAATTCTTACATTTCACTAATTCGTTAGTGATCGCGCTAGGTTACTAATGAATTAGTGAAGCGAAGTTACTAAGTAATAGTGAACTATGTTTACTAATTGAAATTAATAAAAATTATACTAATTTATTAGTAAAATACTTACTATTTTAGAATTAAACCCTCAAAATATTACTATTTTTCTAGTGAACTATACATTTACTAATTTAACAAGTGAAATTTTCACTAATTCAGATTTAGAGTCTAGCCGTTAATTGATACTGTTAACAAGTGCGCGCTTTCGATTCTCTTCCACTCCGAAACTTCACACCCAAATAAAAAAAATGATGTACCATTTTATTCACTATGATGTATACTTGAAGCATGATGTGCCACATTTTGCCCGTTTTCACATGCAAAAGAAAAAATTGACTCAAAATAATCCAGCACCCCATTTTGTGAGAGGCAAGGGACTCACAATAATCCAGCACCCCATTTTATGAGAGACATGGGGACTTACAATAATCCAGCACCACATTTTGTAAGAGTTTGAATTTTGATTTTTGTGACTACATATTCATAATCAGCGACTCCAAAAACCCCCGAGTAACCACATTCAGCTAAATCTGCCGAAAATTTGAGATCTCTGCCGCCATATTGAGTCCGCCAATATGAATTTTGAATTATTGACTGCATATTCGTAATCAGTGACCCCAAAAACCCCCAAGTATCCATTCTTAACACCGAAATTATCAGTAGACGGGACGTAAATAATCTTCACTTAAGTAATCTGAAACTCAATAATATTAATTATTTTAAATGCAAGGAATACGTGCCTCAGTCGAATTGTGACAGGAACGTGCCTCGGTCGAATTGTGACAGGAACGTGCCCTGGTCAATCGGTGACAGCCGTTTTCTAAGAAAGTTCGTTACTTTATCGAAGTGTCAAGCGTATATAAACACCTACGCAACCCCCCTCGTCAATTGTCTTTACCGTTCAAGCAGTCATACTGTCCACATCGATTTAAGAACCGCTTCGATTGAGTCGCGAGCTTTTATCTCATCGTGAATTATTCTCCAACGAAGAACCGCTTTGATTGAGCCGCGTGCTTCTACCTCACTGTGAAATAGTAACGTGGAATCTAACTTCGAACTAAAGTTTCTTTGGCTGAAACTTTCGGCCGTCGTAAAGTGAGTCTTTAACGAATAAAGTCCGCAGTGTTGAACGTTCGCGAAAATAACTCAAGTGTGGGTTGGGTATCTGCTGTAGTACCCTGTATCGCACTACCACTACTAAAAAGGGTTCGTACACCCTTTCACTATTACAAATATCCGGTAGAGTTTCGGCGCTGCTCTACAATAAACACGGAGATCCAATCGACAAGTAAACCCTCTTTCGCCCTTTCTTGTTTAGGAAGGTAAATGTAAGTTTATTTTATTGTAACTGTCAACTATTTATCTGTTCTTATCTTTAATAAGTCTGTCAAACTTCAACTACATCATTTATTTAAACACTGCACACGATCACAGTTCCCATAGAACTGACAAGTGGTAAACATACCCACAAACAAATAATTAGTCAGGTCTTATCAGCCTGACAAAATTAATACACTGATCTCTCTCTTTATCACTCTTTCCGAATTACCCTCGCCTTTTTTTGGGACGTGACATTCATTGCCATCAGTCTTCGAATGGATTTTCAATGATTTTGGGGTCCTTCACCGTGATTCATGATGTTTTTTGTTCTTATTATGTTTTCTCTTATGGCGAGAACTGCATCGCTTCTTCCTTTTTTTGTCTTCCCTATCCATGAGCTCTCTGCTCCTAGATCGTCGAATATTTGGAGGCTATGCTGATGGTTCACCTTTCAAAGAAAGCAAAGTTTATTTTTGAACGATTTTCAGTGTTGAAAAAATGGAAATATTTGTCAAATTTTAATCTCAATTTTCGTGAAAACAGAGGGAAAAAGAGAAATTATTTAAAAATGGGGAATATAGGAAAGAGTCTGAATTGAACTGTAATTGAATTTGAAATTAATTAGTTTTAAACCTTTTTTACTTAAAACGACGGATTAAGGCAATTAGAATTTTTTCTAATTTGTAATTTTAATTTTGAAAGTTTCATTGTGATTAAATTTAACCTAGGCATTTTTCTTTTAAAAATTGAAAAAAATCGCATGATCCGAGTCCTGTAATTAGTTCATTTATAAAGATGAAAATAAAAGGTATAGAATTAAACTTACCAAATGCTATCAAAACTGGAATATGCCTTCAACTATCGAGATAACTGACTAAGATAACCGTGATGACATTTTCTATTACATAGGAGCTAGCGATGAGACCCAAGAGGCTGGACAGGATCTCGAACCTCTTCTCGATTGCCGTGATCACAGAATTAATATACCCTGAGCTGAGAGCTTGTTTCAAGGTGACGAGGAAGGATAAAAAGAACACAAATACCTGAAAAAGAAAATTAAAATTTCGATTCAAAAATCTTTGACAACAGAAAACTAGTAAATTACTAGCTTAGTGGGTCAGCGCACCATACCGGCAAACTGTAGTCCTGGGTTCGAATCCCAGCGGAGATAGAGAGGACTTTTCCCACAGCTAAATACTATAACAATTTTTTCCCAGAACAGGCCCTTCTATCATTTTACAGGTCAACTTTAGGGTTGCCGGCTCCTTGTTTACCCATTACCCAAATTAACTTGCATCACAGCAAAGGCGCCTCTGCAGTTTTGCAGAGGAGCATGACTGCGAGGCACACAGATATCTCGCTAATCCAAGAACCTTGGTTAGTTCGAGATACAATGAGGAAATTAGAGGGGGCTTGTCTTTTTTGTTACAGGGACTCCAAGGCAGCCAAACCAACGGCCTGCATACTGGCGAAAGGAGTTAACTTTGTCCCGCTACTTAAGCTATGTTCGAGAGCCCTGATGGTGATATCCACGGCTCTCAAAGGAATAGAAAGTCTACTTATGGGATCGGCTTATTTTTCTTATGACAGCGATACCAACCCACTAGTGAAGGTATGTACACTGGTGGAATATTGCAAGTTAAGGGGTATTCCTCTTCTGCTGGGATGCGATGCTAATTCCCACCATACTTTGTGGATCAGCACGGACATCAACTCAAGGAACCTACTAGAATACCTAATCACCACTGATTTAGATATCCTTAAAACGGGGAGCACCCCGACGTTCCGTAACTCGGTTAGGGAGGAAGTCATTGACATCACTCTCTGTACCACTAGCTCTAAAGATAATATCAAGAAGTGGAGAGTTTCAGATGAACCCACTCTCTCAGATCACTCACAGATAGAGTTCGTGTTGGAATCCATTGTACCTGCTGGCCCTAAATGGGTCAGAAATCCAAGAAGAACGGACTGGGATCAGTTTCTCTAGGAACTAAGATGTGCACTTTCAGAGGTTCCCAGGTCAATTCGAGACGTGGATACCCTGGAGATGGCAGCTAACATATTCACGGAAGCCATTAAAGCTACTTATGAATGTAATTGTCAACCTTCAAGAGTCCGAAAGGCTGGGGAGACACACTGGTGGAATGGGAAACTCGAAGTGCTTCGCAGGGAAACCAGAGAGGTTCAGACGTGCCAGTACTGACAAAACGAAGGAACCATGTATCTGATTCACAACGTTGAGGGATGAATACAGGGGTGCAATACGTAAGGCAAAGCAAGAGAGCTGGACCAACTTTTGCACAGGCATCGAGAAGGGAGCTGAGGCGGCTTGACTGGATAAGCTGCTTTCTCGAAGCCCGGACGCTATTCTCGGCACTTTGAAATTTGCCCGGCGGGGGGTACTCAGAGTCGGACGGGGATACCTAGGCTCACCTGATCAAGGCATATTCACCGGGCTTTTCAAGGTTTAGAGAAAAGGGAATAACATCTCAGAGGCAAAAAAAAAACGCCAGCAGGCCAACTGGGCCCGAAACGGTGACTAGCCAACGAGATTGTCTTCCCTGCCAGGGTCAGGTGGGCTTTGATGTCGTTCGGTCCTTACAAGTCTCCTGGCCCAGATGGGATATAGCCAGTCCTCTTATAGAGGGCTAGAGAGATCATTATATGGCCGCTAGCGAGACTTGCAAGGGCTAGTCTGACGTTGGGACATGTCCCGGCGGCATGGAGGGGTACGAGAGTAGTCTTTTTTCCGAAATCAGGTAGGATCGGTTACACCTTACCCAAGGATTTTCGTTACATCAGCCTAACATCTTTCCTACTAAAAGCGGTGGAAAGACTTGTGGATAGATATATCTGCGATGAGGCCTTGTCAAGGAGCCCACTTCACAAGAAGCAACACGCCTATAGGACTGGTCACTTGACGGAGATGGCCCTAAACGGAGAAGTAAACCTAATTGAAGGAAAACTGAAGGAGAAAGGCCTAGCGATTGGAACCTTTATGGACATCGAAGGAGCCATTAATAACACCTCTGAAAAGGTAATCAGGGTGGCAATGATCACACAAGGTGTGCCTACTGCAGTCGTGAAATGGACGTGTCACATGGTGGCCAACATGAATCTGACTACGACTACGAGTGATACTACTTTATGTGGAACCGCTGACTCGGGATGCCCGCAGGGAGGAGTTTATATCGCCCTTGCTTTGGTGCTTAGTAGTGGATGAACGGCTTTATATACTGTTGAGTCAGGGCCACCACATCATAGGCTATGCTGACGATATACTGGTTATTGTGCGCGGCCAGCATCTGAATGCGCTCTTCACAGTAACGCAGCAAGCAATGATGATAGTGGATCCATGGTGTCAGAAAACTGGACTATCGGTCAATCCGAGTAAGACAGACGCGGTTGTTTTTATCAGAAGGTATAAGTGTGGAACCACGTGTACACTGAAACTTGGAGAACAAAAACTGCAAATCAAAGAACGAGCTAAATATGTAGGAGTCATTCTGAATAAGAAGCTTTTATGGAACGAGCCCCTGAAAACAAGTGAAAGAAGCTAGTAGCGACTCTATGGCTCTGTTAGACAGCCATAGGGTAAAGCTGGGGCTTGAAACCGGAGACACTTATGTGGATCTACACAGCGATCTTGCGACCCAGGCTAACCTATGTGGCATTGGTATGGTGGAGCAGTTTCGAGCTGTCCACTGTGAAGTCTCGACTGGAAAGGATCAAGGGACTGATTTTGAGAGGTGTAACTGATGCCTCGAAGTCGACACTCACGATGGCACTGGTGGCACTAATAGGTTTGGAGCCCCTCCATCTCATCATCAAGGCCGTCGCTGCGAAGGCGGCCTGGAGACTAAATTTGGTAAATGACAGAAGGATCTCGATAATAGTAAAGATCCCAGTCGACATCGCGAGGAGGCCGATCCTGAACATGCCCAGGGACAAAATGCCATTCGCTACCTCTTCGACGAAAAGTATCGAGTTAGCCTATCCACGAAGGAGGAATGAGTTAACGGCGACGAACACCTGCCTAGTGAAAGAGACAACTGGTTTACAGATAACTCCAGGAACGAGGAGAATGCAGAAGGCGGTGTATATCGTAGAAGGCATGGAATGAGCTCATAGTCGAGATGGGGTCCTACGCCACAGTTCTACAATATGAGATTATGGCCATACTGCAGTGCGCCTACAAGGCAAAAGAGGATGACAACAAAAGAAACATCCGTATCTGCTCAGAGAGCAGGGATGCTATAATGCCCTTGAATGAAACAGCGACCACGTCGATATTAGTATGGGAATGCTTTGAGGCACTAAATATGTTGGCGACGGAAAACCGAGTTACTCTGCTATGGATTCCTGAACACAGCGGTATCAAGGGCAAGGAGATATCGGGTAGGCTAGCCAAACTAGCAGCAAGAAGAAATTTTACTGGACCCGAGCCAGTTGTAGGTATTTCGAATAGGTCAGTTAGTGAAGAAATTGACAGTTGGCTGACTGAGGAACATCAGAATGAGTGGGATTTAGTCTCTGGTTGCAGACAGGCCAGAACACTCTTGGGCTCAAAGTTTAACTCTAACCGAGCAAGGGAAATACTCAAGCTTGAGAGAAACAAAATCAAAGTCCTAACAGAAATTTGTATAGGGCATGGGAACCTCGGATATCAAAGACATAAGGTAGGGCTTGCGGAAAGTCCATTCTGTCGTATGTGCAGAAAGGATAATGAACCAGCTACTCACATCCTTTGTCACTGCCTACGATTGCGGGGAAACGTCTAACACTCACCGGCAATTACTGCATCAGTGAGTCAGAGATATCAGCCAACAGCGTGGCTGCGGTCCTCTTCCTATGGAGAGGGCTTTGGTGTCACGCTTAGGCTCACAAGGGGACGCAACGGGACTACCCAAATCTCAGGGGCTGTCACGTTCTCAAGCCAAACTAATAATAATAATAATAGAAAAAAAGTCTAACTTCGCTAATCGGTTTGCGAATTGTAGCATAGAAAGATTAAGAGCAACATTTTTGGAGATTTCGACAGTTTAAGTGATATTATTCATATAATATTATATTATTTTCATTTATTATTTTTATTATTGATTTTATTCATTAATTGTTCATTATTATTCATATATTATTATTTAAATGATCGGTAATCCAAGTCAAAACTTTTAATTTCGTAACACACTTACCCGCATTGATCTCACAAGAAAAGTTTATGTTAACGCGTAGAAGTTTAAAATAAATCAACTTCGAATGAAGAACATTTTATATTGCTCAAAGATACCCCTCAATTATAAAAAAACTTGACGCTTTTAGGTATAATTCTGTAATATATTAGTTTTAGATTGTATTTTAGTTTCTAAATTACCTGCTGGGCGATGAAGTGCATTTTCCTATTCTTATTGATGCAGGTCATACTTGCGCCACGCACCTTTTTCACGTTTTGCAGTAGGAAATGCATCGTGTATCACAAAATCACCATCTTCAGCTGTGATTTTCCTTAGTTCACCTGAGACGATTATAAGAAAGATATAGTACACTGTACAAAAGTTATGCTGAAAAACATAGTTTACCGTAATTTGATATATCGGACTGCCAAAAATTAACTTTGAATAAAGAAGTAAATTAACGAGACCGCAATACTAATTAACATTGCTCTGTAATTTAACTTAATTTAACATAGTGAAACTGATAGGGCGCGAACGAAGAGTCGTGTCTGGTCGCGAAAACCCCTGGAGTCGAGAAGTCACTTCGATAGCCATACGGAAAACTGAGCATGAGCCCATGTCTGCACGTTGAAAACGAGACTTGTCTATCTGTCCAAGTTGTATTCGATGGATAGGGTCGAATGTTTGCCTTCAAACTCTTTCTTTCTTTTTTCCATACTCCTCTGCTGCAGGAGGGGGGGAGGGGGGAGAATAATTAGCCCAGGTTTAGAGAAATCTCCTTGTAAATGAATGCGCAACCTATTTGGCTGCCTTCAAACTCGATTGTCGAAAAACCGGCTGAATTCAAGAAGTGTTTTCCTGCAGTTTATCTCTCCCTTGGTCAAACGTCCAGTCAGATGCGAGTAATTCTAATAAAGTCGGATGCAGCCGCGGTTTATCACTATTTTTGATGAAATTCGTACAGTGATTCTAAGCCCACCTTAGTAAAAGAAAAATTTTCACAGGCCCATACCCAGTGAAGTGGAGTCGTCTGGCGGCATATATACTCATGCTAATGAACTTAAATTCTATTTTAGCAGCGAGGGTGACTCATGTATAGACCTCTGTTTCATTGGGGGTTTAAAATGAAAAGGCATAGTAGAATAGGTTTTAACCGCAGTGCTACGGAACTTAAATGGACCAGCCTTAAAAGACGCATTTGAAGCTGCCCATGAAAGACTCCATAATTAGGGCAAAATAGACGTTTTTGGCAGAATTCTCTAAAATTTGTTCTAGATTGTATCTTAGATTTTGAATTACCTTCTGGCCCAGTTGGATGCAGTTCATAAATCTCCTCTTCTCTAATTTTTCCAATAGCATTTTCCCCTCGGTACACTAAATCACCATCATGAACAATGGGAAGCTCTGTTGGCGGTGGTCGTATTCGTTGACAGAATAGGTGAACAGAAAAAACTTAGTTTAAATTTTGTTACAGGTAATATAATGCTTTTACATTTACGTATGGGTAAAATTTAAATATTACCCTGACCTAAGTTTAAGTATCATAACATTATAGAGTATATAGAGCTGTAATTTCCAAAATAGATTCAACAGATCTTCGAAGTCATCACGGCCTTCTTTAAAATTAACAGCATAATCTATCCCATAATTCTCATCGATGAAATAAAGTTATATGGCAGTGTAGTGAAACAAACAAATCGGATAGAGTCGGCTTCTAGCTTCATAAACATGGTCATGGGAACGTTTACCCCTTCGTCTACAGGCAGAGGCTTTTAATTCACAAAATATTTTTTTAAATGAAATATCTGGTCGACGGGAAAAAATTTTAATCTATAAAGTTTTCAAAAATTTCAATTAACAACAATTAAATAATGTAGAAGATGCTTCAAGAAGTAACCCAGAATTTTACCAGTTTTTTAAAAAGCCAGAAACAGTTCAAAAACTGTTCAGACTTAAAAGACCCTGTCTGTAAACGGAAGGTGGAAAAAAGAAGTCTGTAAATGGAGGGTTCAGAGATGTTAAAATACGTTCGAGTTGAACATTAAAATTCACTCTCGCAGCGTGGGTAAAAGCAAGAAATTTACACGATATGATAGTGTAAGGATTACTCTGAGTTTCTTCTTTATGATGAAGAATCACTAAAGAAAAAGACTGGATCAAGGAAAATGCATTTATTTTGTTTCCTTTTTTTGTACCAAGGATTTATTTACTTCAGTTAAGAAAATATTATTTAGAGGGGAAAAAGTCATGCGTAGGCTCAAAGAAATCATTAAAATATTACATAAAAAAATATATTAAAGTTTCTAAGTCAAATAAATTATTTTTTGGGAGCGGAGAACCTAGTTTTTATGAATCGGGTTTTCACACCCTAAGACATATTACGGCATTTCAATGAAATCAAATCTTTGAATTGATAAATACGTATTAAAATTAAGTCATTCATCCATCTGTGGATCGAGTAATTTAGATTTCTTTCAGTAAAATAAATAGTTTTTCCAGATATAAAATTATTTATCGAATTGGAAAAAAATGTTTCTTCGTTGAGTCAGTTTTTGCATGTAAATAATTATATACATTGAAAAATATTCGAACAAATGAAATATTAATCTATTTCATTGGAAGAAATTGCCGTTTGAATAAACAATCTGCAATTGATTAACTGCAACAAATATTTGTTTGAACAAAGGAATTACTTTTTTGAAATAAATTCGTTTGTATTTCGATAACAATTTTCTTTTTAATTTAACATTTTGTCATATTTATTTCAATTGTATATTTATTTCAGTGCGAACAAAGTTTGCTTGAATGAAATGTTCATAAAATCATTCTAAATAAATATTCCTTTCGATAATAAATTTCTGATTTGCAACTCTCAGTAGTTCAGGACAAATGCTACTACGTGCCGTCAAGCGCATTATCTCACGATATAAATTAGTACTCTAGGTTATAAGTTAGAGACAAACTGTCACCATAGTTACAAAAAAACATGTGTTGATCAAGGTATGTCACATTGTCATCTGATACTGCTGTTCTTTTTTCTTTTATCAGCATCAGCAATGACTATGCTCAAAATATTAGCGGAATTTTCGTTTACCCCACGAAAATAAAAATAAATATTATCATTAAAATAATATTTTACGAATTACGTTGTTTTCTGAATAACTCTATCTTTTGTTTAATCAAGGCCTTGGTTGTTTTAATCAATTTATATTTTTAAATTCTCATCTCAATGAGAAGGTATTAGTTTTATGTGAAAATTGAATCTCGCCTATTTCATGAAATCTCGTTTTCGGACTCAAAGATTGAGAAAAAATTAACCAGAAATTTTTGACAAAACTGTACGAGATATGAAAAAATATTAACAAGCAACATGTTTCGTCTCAAAAGAAAGAAAAAATGTATACGTAAAATGAATTTGACGCGATGATTAAATTTCAGTTTCATGTTGTATGTTAATTTATGTTTAAAATATTTAAGACAGGGTGAAAGTGTCGCCGAAAGACTTGAAAAAAATATACTTTGATTATCTTTGGAATATACATCGAACTATTCTCAAGTATTCTGAAGTGTTTTCTAATATTCTTAAGTATTCTCCTCGGTATTCTCAAATATTTCAACATATTTCTACATATTGTCTCATGTTCCCGTATAATCCAAGTATTCCTTCTATCCACAGATATTCCAAAATGTTCTGATATATTCTCAGGTATTCGGAAGTATTCCTTTGAGAATATATTTCTCGCACACGTAAACTGAAAATGGTTCACCCCTCGTATATTATGCATCTATTTTCGAACGCATGTTAAAAAATCGCGTATTTTCAAGTATTGTGAAAAAGAGTAATTTTAAATTTGCAGGACATTTGCTTCACATGCTTGTTTTCAAGGAGGGGGACAAAAAGTATGGTGAGTATCAAGGGCGTAAAGAAAGCTATTTTGCTTCGTGTGACTGCCGCCCTCGCTTCGCTCGGGCAGCAAATTCACACTCGTCAAAATAGCCTTCTTTACGCCCTCGATACACAATGTCCTATTTTTAATTTATTTTTCAATACTATTATCTTATATTAAGCTTCTTTGAGTCTCCCAGTGGGTATGAAGACGTCTGATGTCTTTAGGATGTCCTAACGACGACTAACCACCGTGCCTACTTGGTAGGTATTTATTTTTTTCAAGTTACATATCTGTCTTTGATTTCACAAAATCTTTTATTTATTTTATGTATTTTCTTATGATGTAACAAAAAGTAAACTTGAAAAAAAATTTGTCAATAACTTTTATCAAAGTTTTCTGTTGTTTATGTGATGATGTATAATAACGGGTTATACATTTGTCTTAGACATTGGTTAGTGAAATATCAAGGTTTATTTATGTGGTTGATACACATTTTTTTATAAAAAATTTCTTGGTCTCACTCCCCAGATTTGTTTGAATGCCAAGAAAAGTAAGCACGTATTTTTTCAATTTTAAAATCTATTGATTTTTAGGGGTTGTTCAAAGCCCATAAAGCTTCACGTGCAAAAATGAGGTATTATATATGCCTGATGCCGACACGAAAATGCGTAAAACTAGGCCGACCCTACCCAGTGTCACTTTACATACACTCACTTTCGCGGAATTCATAGAATTCAATGAATCCATAGAATTCAATGAATTCAATGAATTCATAGACTTCCATGAATTCGTATAATTTGAGGAATCCGTGTAATTCGAAAAATCCGTAGAATTAAAGGAATACGGAGAATTCAAGGAATTCAGAAAATTCAAGGAAATCAGAGAATTCGAGGAAATCAGAGAATTCGAGGCATTCAGCAAATTCAAGGAATTCAGAGAATTCAAGGAATTTAGAGAATCCAAGGTATTTAGAGAATTCAAAAAATTCAAGGGATTCAGAGAATTCAAGCAATTCAGATAATTTAGGGAATTCAGATAATTCAAGGGATTCAGAGAATTCGAGGCATTCAGCATATTCAAGGCATTCAGACGTCATTAACGTACGTCTTTTTTTTAGGAAAATATTCTAGTTACAATTGAGTAATAAATACAGAAATATTAAGCGTATTGTTTAATACAAGTTTCTATAAAATTAAGCTTAAAATATGAAATCTTCTTTTTGTGAATCTGATATTAAAACTGAAAAGTGCATTTTGACAACAAAAACATCATTGCCGTACGTGAGTTAAAAACCAGTTTCGGAGTGAAAAAAAATGACAAAAACCATTCCGTTACTTGCTCAGCGGTGTTTGCTTTTATAAGTAAGTGACCTTTTATGATTAAAACCTGTTATTTTTTTTAAATATTAAAAAAGGCTAAAGTTCATTAATTTTCTCGCATCATTCCCATACGGTACAATAGAGGAGTGTACGACTGCTTATATGCGCGTACGCGTGGATCAGGTGGGCCGATTTGTTTTATGTTTCCTAGCCTCTATTTATAAATATACAGATCTGAAGAATTGAGTAATTTTTTAATTTGAATTTGAACTTTTTAATTGAGTAATATTTATTCACCAATGTGACAAATTAATTAATTTTGTAGGTTTCAAATGTTATATGTAGCCAGTCTCAGTCTTCTCAATAAAAAGTAGAACTTCTCTTGAAATTAAAAAAAAATAATAATCTTCAATAGTTAAATATCTCGTTTTTCCTAAATAGCATGCGTTACAGTATTCGCTTTTGAAATTTTTAAAAGCTCGTGCTCTCTTTCATCAAACTCCCAACCTCAAATCCACTTTTCGTATTTCATGTAAGAATTTCAATATTATTCCTTATTTTCAAAACTGCCCCTTTTGGATTAAAAAATTTTAGATGTGATATGTTCGATTTCCGTTATGAAATATTCAATTCCTAATAATAATGTGATTGCCACTGTAGGTGCTAAAATTTGCCTACTATTTGACAATCACCCACATGTCTTATAACTTATGTTACTTAAAATATTTACTATTGACAATATCTTTTACACAAATTGTTATTGGCCATTATCACTTTTTCGCACTTACAATTTTCAAACAGTAAATAAGACTTTTTCTAAACGTGAATACTAATTTTTGCTCGCTCAAGTTTATACTAATACATACAGAAATACCATCTTCTCTTATTATTGTAGGAATCTTTATGCCAGTACCCCGATTATCCCTCAATTCTTACATTTTATTTTAATTATAGATATAGAATGAACCAAATATTGATATCAAAAGTCTCTCCGTGTGTCCGTGTGTCTGTATGTATGCATGTATGCATGGATGCATTCATGTATGTATGGTTGTTTGTATGTTTGCATGTGTGTATGTATGTATGCATGTTTGTATGTATGTATTATGCATGTGCATATATATATATATGCATGTATATGTATGTAACCATGTGTAGCTGTTGTATGTAAGTATCAAGTATGTATGCATGTATGTATATATGTTTGTATATATGTATGTATGTATGTATGCATGCATGGATGTTTGTGTGTATGTACGTATGACTGAATGTATTATTGCATATCTGGCTGCCTGTGAGCACGATAACTTTTAAAAGAATCATTCTGTTAGACTGGCCTTATAGGTACACTCTTTTAGTGTGGGAAACTGAAAAAAATTCTATAGACGATTATTCGTAGTACTTGGAAAGTTGAGCAATTTACCTTCGCGACTTTTCTCGATAAAAATAAAATTATCAGAGTTATAACAGCATTTGCAAAATTCAAAAAAACAAAAGAAAATTTTAAGCCAAATAACGCACTATATAAAAAAAATTCAAGCATAGAAAAACGTTGCTGTTTGAAAGTCCTACAAGATTATCATAACAACTTTTTTAATTCTCTTCAAAAATTGAAAATTCACATTTTGGTCACACAAAGAATAATCAACAATCAAAATGTTCATTTTACGGTCAAACTATGCAAGATACGGAAAAGTATAATGAAATAAAAATTGTGCACTCAAAAAAGATCTACAAATTTGTGATGAATAACTTTTTGACAGGACGCGTAGTTTTTGTTTTATTCGTACAAAACAACATTGAAAATAAAACAAATTAATTTTTGGACAAACGGCACAAGCTATAATTCGAATCTATTCAAAATAATTCGAAATTAATTTTAAATTATTCGAAATAATTCAAGAGAATGCAAAATAATTCATAAACAGCTGTACACTTGAATCCAATAGTATAGCCACCCAGTGAGCACAAATATCCAAAATCGTTATTAGAGCATCCCAAAAACATCCTTGGTACATTGAAAATCATTTGGCCTATAATATAGGACCTTCTTAGGGTGTTCTAATGACGCTTTTTTTAATCTTTATGTCCAAGAAACATTCTTAGGACGTTCTAATTACGTCTTTTTATTTTCAGCCCACTGGGCAGCCCCTTGGCTAATTTTAACTAATTGATGAAGCAAGAAGTCAGCAATCATTTAACAATTGGTTAAATTTAACTAATTCAGATTTAGAACGTCACACTTTACGTCATCCAAAAAGTAACGAATCTTTTTTTCCTTTGCGTTACGTTTTGACGGATTGGAACAAAATTAAAAACGAAATTTTGATAACGTCATATTTTATCCGTCTGCCTTTCAATATTTACGTAAGATGCACCACGATTCGAATAAACTGTATTTTTAAATCACGCGTAAATAAACATTTTCTTTACAATTTTGGAATTTTGAATAACGTATCCTAAATCGAGTGAACATATAGTTACATTTTTGTCAGTGTAGAAATAGAACGAAAATCATGAAAGTATTATGTTTCATTTCAGTCGGGTTACTGCTAAAAATTGAGTACAGATTACAGAAAATTCTGTAAGGGGCCGTCCATAAACTACGTTGCCAATTTTAGTAGAGGAGTGGGTCGGGCCGAAATCTACAGTTGGTAGCAGGGTGGAGGGAGGGGGGGGGTGGAGATGCGTGAAAGTAACGTTACAAACTTAGATAACATTTATAGTACGTTTCCTGATGATAAATTTGAACAATAAAGTTTGCGAATTTTACGAAAGATGGAACTGCAATGGTACAGTTAAATCATAACTTAATAAATTTGAAATGCACTTTCATATTACATACTTCACACTCATTCCCCTACCTCTTTTTCCTTTTTTTCAAAGAATTATTTTTTCTCCTTTTTCCAAGAAACTTCCCTTTTTCTCGTTTTTGCTCAAATGTGAACTGAATAGATAGAACCCATTAAGAAAATCTAACTATTATTGGTTGAAAAGTCTACTATTATATTTTTGGTGTAGAATTGATCTCGCTTGGTTAAAAATTCCACTATTTGGTTTAAAAATAATTAATTTTGTTGAAAATGCAACTTTTTTGTCAACAGGTCATATTTTTTGGTCAATATTCAAATACTTGGTTCAAAGTTGAACTACTTTGTTAAAAATTCATTTTTTTTTTTTTTTTTTGAAAATTCATGTGTTTAAATAAAAAATTTAACTATTCCATTTTTAGAATATTAATTTCCTTGGTTAAATATTATCTTTTTTTGGTTAAAAATGCAAGTGTTTGGTTGAAACTTAATTTGATTTGGTGCAGGATTCAACTGTTTTGTTGAAAATTCTACATTTTTGTTGAATTCAACTGTTTTTTATTTCAAATTAAAAATTTGTTTGGTAGAAGCATTAACTATTAAATTTTTTGTTAAGAATTTATCTTTATTGCGGTTAAACATTTAACTAACTCCTTGAAATTTGAACTATTTGTTAAATCATCATTTATGTTAAAAAATCATATTTTTGGGTTGAAAATTGAACTGTTTTGTAGAAAATTACATCTTAATTATTTTGTAAAAAATGAACTTTTTTGTTGAAAAATTATATTTTCGGGTTGAAAGTTCAACTGTTTTGTATAGATAATTCGCCTCTTTCTCTTCAAAATTCAACGAATTTGTTAAAAATTCATGTATTTTGTTTAAAATTCGTCTTTTTGATATCACAGCAATCTTCCTTATGAGAAAATCCATCTTTTTGGTTAAAAATTTAACATTTTCGTTGAAAATTCATCTTTTTAGTTGAGAATTCAACCATTCTTTTAAAACCTCGTTTTTTCTTCGTTTAATTCAACTGGTTGAAAATTCGTCTTTTGGTAGAAAATTCATCTTTTACTGTAGAACAGTCATTTTTCTTGATTAAAAAGGAACTTTATTGATGAAAATTCAACTTTTGGGGTTTAAAAAATCAACTTAATGGGTTGAAAATTCAACTTTTTGTAGATAATTCTCCGTTCTCTCTTTAAAACTCAACAACTTTGTTGTAAATTGATGTATTTTGTTAAAAATTCATCTTTTTTGGTTAAACATTATTCTTCTATGTGGAAAAATCCATCTTTTTGGTTGAAAATTTAACTTTTTTGTAGAAAGTTCGTTTTTTGGTTAAAAATTAATTTTTTATCTGAAAATTTAACTGTTTAATTTTTGGTTGAACATTTATACTTGATAAGTTGAAAATTCAACTATTTGGTAGAAAATTCATGTATTTTGATGGAAATTCGTCTTTTGGGTTAGAAAATTAATCTTGTTTGTTGAAAATTCTTTTGCAGATAATCTTGAAACCTTAGAAATTTAAGGTGTTTCATATTGAATGCAATATGGTATTAACATTCATTTTTTTCAAAGATTTTATTCCTCTATTATTCCCCTATTTTTGTTAAAAATCCCTCTATTTTCCCTGTTTGGAGAGAATTTTGGGCTGCATTACTATTCGGGGAGGGTGCTAATACAAAACTGCGGTCTCAACAAGGGGTGGCGAAGGGTCAAACATAGCCCAAAATTGTTAACGTAGTTTATGGGCGACCCCTAAAACTCTGCATGAAAATTTATGCTGTCACTATTTCACCTTAGAAACCCTGTAACATTAAAGGATTTTTTTCTACATAAAGGACACGTTACATAAGAAATATGCATTATAATAAATATCATAGACTCGTCTCAAGAGACATTTGATATGGGAAGACATGTCTCTTGATAGGTTAAAAAATCTCTTACTCTGTCGATTTCACTACAATCTTTTTCCTGGTCAGAGATTGCGTATACTCGCGTACCGGAAAACTACCCGCAGGGAACAGTTGCCGCAAGGGTCATTTGTCTTCAAACTGTATACGAATAATACTCTCATTTATTTTCTATTACATGACCCGTTAAAAAAAAGTCCTTTAGTTAACATCTGTCATCATACTCCTTCATAAACCAACCGACATTATTCAAAAAACCTCATCATCAATTACAATTTCTCCCTTCTCCTTTGCAAAAATCCTCTTTCTCATCATCACCGAGATATTACACTTATCCAACCTCCGGCAATACGAATATCCTAATCCGGTTCTGATAAACCTGTTTTCCTGACTCGAAAATTTCCGGCTTCATCCTTAATCTATCGGTACCCGGCTATAGATATATAATAAGCCCTATAAATATAATAATAATAACGGCTTATAAAAAGATAAAAAGCGACCCTGTATTCTGTATATCGCCCAGCAGTGTATCTCCTACATGCAGCATACTACATCCTACATCCAGTCTAGATGCTGGGTGAGAAATTTGCGATGCGAGGGGGAATGCCATTTCGCTATCACTTTCCCACTCTCGCCTTTAACTCTCTCTCTCTCTCTCTCTCTCTCTCTTTCCTTTTCCCTGTCTCATGGACCCGCAGAGGGAGAAAACAAGTTCTAAGGGTGGGGATTGTGACGTCGACGGAGAGAGATGACGCGGTTGGACATCGAAAGGGCTGGGGCGAGTGGGGGGAGTCTGGGGCCAAAGTGTGCGCTCTGTTCGGCAATCGGCGCTGCTCGCGCTGTCAGTGTCAGTTGGTTCGCCACGGCGACTTGGCGCGCCGTTGATGTGTAACTAACTTACGCCTCGCTTCGCTACCTTTGGATTTATTCTCCGAGATCCGAGTATAGTATCGGTATCAGCGCAGTCACGAAAACGCGGCAGCGGAGTAGTACCAGTGGTTAAAACCGTCGCCGGACCTGCCGGCCGGCAGAACTCCAATTCTCATTGTGCCGCGACATTCTCATTTGGACGGGTGCAAAATTTCCGCCTCATCGCAAGTCTCCACAGTGTACGCGACAGTGCAGTTTCCTCTAATCCAAACTTCTGGACTGTGTTAATTAAATATTTGAAAAGCAAAAATTTAGTAAACAATCAGAAGGACGAAATCTTCGCCCAAAATCTGCCCTCAAGTTTATCGACCAAGTGACTATCTTTTCCACAAGTAACAGTGCAACAGTGTAGGAGAAACGTTCAAAAATGTAAGTATCCCGGAAAAGTTGTGCCATATGTTTGCCCCCGCTTTGCACGCCGCCCTACGCTACTGGCGGTTAGAACGCGTCGAATTTGAATTTTCCAGGGAGGCAGACTGGAAGAGCCTATTCTGGAAGCGCAGTGCACGTTTTACACTTTTCAAGTTTTTATGAATATGAACTATCCTTACTCATTATATGTACGGAAATCTCTGTAGAAGAAATCTGAACTATTTTCGAAATCGATTCGAAATTCTGAGATTATTGAGTGGATTGATTTATGAGAAAATTGAAGAAGCACTGCAAACCTATGAAAATTGAAAATTTTGAAATTCAAATAAAAAAATACGTAATACAATCTATTTGAAAATCCTAGAAGTTAGAAGTTCCCTGCGAGCCTTCGCGTTCCTTCTAGAACATGTTAGCGCACGCGTCTCTGTGTAGTCTGCTTTTCCGTGCACTCTTTTATTTTTGCCGCGCAATTTCTCGGGGGGCCTTTTCAATCGTCCTCGATGATGAGATTTAAACGAGAATCGCGTGAAGCTCAAGCCGAGCTCTCGATATTAATGGTCTTCCCGAAAAAAGCACTTTTCTGAGCAAATTATATTCTCGGATCAACACAAAGATAAGACTTGGCGGGTGGGGAAACATTGAGTGGGGAATGGTTGATTGAGATTTGAATTGCGTGGAGGAAATGGTGATTGGCAAAATTGCAGCTGGTCAGTTACAGTGTAGGACTTTAGTACAAGAGGCCATTGCCGATGACATACGATCTCTAGTTATTGACCATCTTCTTATTTTAACCCCAATCTTAAATAATAGAATCACTCTGAAGAAGAATTTGAAATAAACAGAAACTTGTTATCATGAAAGTATGAGAATGTATCAAGTGAACTCTCGAATTGTCAGAGCGTCAATTGAATATCATTAATGAATTATTCAAGACGCAGGCTCGAAAGAAAAATGAAGTCACAAAAAACTAGGAAGATAAAGAGATTTTTGAAACGTCAGATCCCATGAACAGCAGGATTGCTAATCTGAACTGAAAATTTAATTTTACTGATTTGAAAAAGGGTACAAATTCTAATTGATGTTAAGACAATATTAAAACACATTTTCACATTTACAAGAAATAATTCCAGCTAGAAAATCATGATTACGGAAATAACTTATCGACTCTTATTTGAATCAATTGGACCTCCAGAGTCATTCCTCTCGAACGACACAGTCTGCTGACATATGGCTTTCATTTCTCGTTCCACGATTGGATTAATCAACGCCATTCGATATAAAATTGCGCGCGTAATTGAATGCTTCATTATTAAGAGTCCTAATATATTATTCAACCTTTTGAATAATTCAAATTTCGATTACTTCATATATGTAGCTAGAAGAATATGTGATTTTCGTTGATGTCACTAAAAATGTTTTTATGTCGAGACAGTGATTCGGAAGGCGCTGATAAGCCCCTGAAGAAACATGTGACAATATCGTCGACGCGAACCACAAATTTTAATCACTCACCGAATAAGCTGGACTTACAGGTTTATATTTTTCACCCGGGGAGTCGCTAAAGAATTTAAATATTTTCTTCAACTAAAATTTCTCGGAATTTACAGATTTAAAAGTCTCTCAAGTTTACCAACTTTCAAAGAATAGCGTAATTTTATGTCTCTGGAACGTAATACGTTCCTATTACTTCATATAACTTAGCGCCTTTTATGCGTCTTGCACTTGATGAGAATGATTAACGTACTTGTTCCTATTTCCTGCATACTCTGCAAAATTTGATTTATCTCATTTTATTGCAAATTTTAACAGTTTTTACGAAAACATTAACGTACTCTTATTTACATTTTAGTCTAGACTAAAGTGGCCATATTTGAAACGTTTAAATGCAGGACGCTAACAGTAGGATTAAGTGGGGGTCAGATACAATATGTGTAGACTAAGAAAGTCTTTAATCATGAAACACATTTATTCAAATACATATATTACATCGTAATGTTGAAATCTCAAATTTGATTGGACGAGAAACTCAGAAGTCTCGAAGTAGAAAAAAAACTCTTTTGCGGGACATTTCAGAGCATCTGATTTATCTACAATGTACAATTTCCAATTGTACGTATTGCTCAACATTCTGAATGAAAGGATTTATGAGAAAAAAACTAATATTCTGGATGGCCGTAAGCCTATAACGATAATTTTTATCTGAAAAATAAGCGACCCTTCATGATGAAATAATAAGCATTACCCGTAACCATAAATTACGATCGCAACAACCACGTCTTTAATGGTTGGCCCATCTAACCATAAATATTTCCACCACGTCCTAACTAAAAAAATTTTCACCGCATCTTTTTTACCGCGTGTAGACTCTTGTGCGAGGCACCAACTCTCTATTGATAAATGCAGGAAAATTGCATGGAACTGCATAACTGGAAAAGTAGTTCCGCGTACCTTTATTCAATGGTATGAAAAACGGTCCAGCGTCACCGTTGTGAAAGTGTTTGCAAGTCCTTGAGAATGATTTCGCGAGTCTAGCGACCGACTCCACAATACGCAAAAATTGGTCAGCCTAAACTGCAGTTGTTTTTGCCATCCAACTTTTATTCAGACGAAATTAATACAAAAATAATATTTCAAATTTGAATTTCCCACGCGAAGAATGACCTTCTAATCCAGGACCAATGAAGAGTTGCCTGGAGGTGGATGTTAATTCAAATTATCAGTCCTCGCTGCTTGCTCCTTATTTAGCCCAAAGGTCATTTTCTTCAATATTTATCTTCTTTTTGAATAGAAAGTATTGACTGTAGTAAGTATCAAAACTACAAATAATGAGGCAATGTATTTCAAAGTTCAGGCAAATTGAAATAATTGTATATTTGAATATTTTTGAAATTGCGGTTATACGATTATCTTCTTCATTTTATTTTCAAGAGGGACTGTGAGGTCTGAACTTTAAATTCAAGGAAGACCTATTATATTTTCAATCGCAAAGACAATATTTACTTAACTGAATGCTTCCTTATTATTACGAAGAAGTTAATTAATTCTTGTCCCAGGGAATTTTCCTTCCTCTTAAAGTTATTCTACTTTTGAAAAAATAGCATTTAAGAAGCTACTTTTTTACATTACAATAGTTCAAATCTATTGTGCTTGTCTGAAACTTAGATTAATATGATGGATCCGTTGTTTGCCAACCAAGAATAAATTGTGGTGATAGAAGTGCTTATCCAATTTTACGAAATTTGGCACGTACTTCCCTCAAAGCGTCATACTTGACACTGAAAATTTATATTCATACATTTCTGAGACATACTTCTTAAAATTTAATATTTCAATTATGCAATGTTGTTTGATATCTTTGTACTCAACTCCACTTTCTAGAAATTAATATATAACAATTATTCCATAAATATTTAAATAGCACTATAAACATGTCTTGATGCAATTTAATTGTTATGTAGTAAATTGGCAATATGTATCGGTTGATCTGAAAATTGCTGTTATTTTTTTCGGTTGATAGAACATGGAAACCTGTCGATATAGAACGTCCCACTCGGTGTAATCAAGCGAATGTTAGCAATATGGTTTACTGTGATTGAATTAATTGGATAAATAACAGAACCTAAGTAGATTAGTTTTAATTTTTTCAGCTAGCTCGAGCCTTAATTTAAATATCGATAAGGGGTAAAAAAATGAAATTCTTGCATTTAATTGGAGCCGATATTACCCACGAATCAACTTCACTTGATAGTCGTAATTAGCAACGTCAAATTCAAGTGAAAGACTCGTATCAACGTCAATTTTGTAGTTTCAAATTCTTCATATAAATTCAAACGCTTTTCAATTTTAGAATAAATGAAGTTAATTAAGTTTCAATTACCCTAAACGTATCATTTAATTATTTATTCAAATATTTCTTTTTACAAAATAATTCTCTTAAAACATTATTTGTAATGTGGCAATTAACTTGCTTGATTAACTTCCTATTTAGATTTTTGTTTACTTTTCAGTAAATTGCTGTTAATGGTTCTAATTAATTCCTTAATTTTAGTACATATACTGAAGGATTCAATCTGTAAACATGAAACAATGGCGTTGGAGGTATAATACTGTTTATTTTCATTTTCATTCATCTGCTTTGAACTTTGAATGTTTCGCTTCCGTAATTTTCAAACACTAAGAAAACAAAAACAACATGAAGGAAAACCAAATGTCAAACTAAGTTTAAATTAAAATTTGAGCTTGATATTAATAAGTATTGAAATGCTGGCTTCAAGATTAAGAATACACTTTTTTCTCAATGAAGTGAACGGAATTTAATGTAACATACACAATATGTGTTGTAATATCAACATGTGTATATTGCGCCAGATTACGGAACAATCAAGCCGGACGTGGAAGTTTATTCTGTTAAGGTCATTTCATGTCCTTATAAGAATAATAAAATCGGCATAAATTAACTTTATCAGGAAGAAATTTCGTTATTTTGTGATCTAGAAAAAGTCTCTAATTTCTAGAACAATTTGCAATTTGGTATTATAAAAAATGCCTAATTTTATGTATGCACTTATAATCTTAATGATGTGCATATCACAAGGTTTTGGAAGTGGTCTATCATTGTTGCTCACGTAATTGATGTAAAGTTAGCATATCTTTATCCAAATATTAACGCAATTCCTGTGACAAGAGCGAGAACAAGAGCTATTTATAAATTATACTAAATTCTGCCACTGATATTGTTTATTCAGGATGAAAACATCCTTTAAAATTTAGAATATCTTCAAGAGTATCTAGTTTTTTTTCAATTGCAAATTTTGGTAAAATAAAAAAGGCAATGCAAGTAAAAGCAGATGGTTTTTGTATAATAATAAAAAAAATGCCAGGATAGACCTAAACATTCACCGTCCTTGGCCTCTGTTGAAAATACTTCTGCTTTCGTGAATGACAGCACATTTTTTTGTACTCTCCTTGGATCTATAAATATTTCTGATTTGCAAACAGACCAAAGAATTAAAAAAAAAACATGAAACATCTGTTTGTTAATTTTGCGACGCCTTGATGAAATACAGATTTGAAAAACAGCAAGTCAATTAAAATAAAGTTTTGCACCAGTTACAAAGACCGAAGAGCCACGATTTTCTGCATCAATATTTTTAATTTGATAACGAAAAACGAAATGATCATCATGAAATATGTATGTTATGTTTCATCTCTATATCTGTATCCACTCCACACGGATTCGCAAAGTTTCAAATAAAGGCTGTACTCGCCACATAATTAAAAAAAACTCAAAACAATGTTTTTATCAATATTACTAAAATTGACTGAAATATAATAAATAATTATTTTTTAACAAATTTTTTTAATATTCACACATTTTTGAAATTTGGAGACTTTTCTGCACCAAGTTTGACCCAGGGGCATGAGGGACAAATTTATAAAAATAACTTAAAAATTTAGTAAAATACTGTGGAGACTTACTTTAAAAATGAGTCTAAGGAAGTTAGAAATGTTAATTATTTCCAGAGTTATTTCAATGTTTCGAAAACATTTAAATTTAATGTTTTTTTTATATATATTTTTTTATAAAATTGGCATTTTGCTTTTAACTTGTGCTTATTAGACGAAAGATATTATTTCCGTTCGCGCTATTATGAGGATCAAAATGTAATGTTAATCTTTAAAAAATTTGGCACTTTAGCAACAGCTCAAAAAAGAGTCATGCATAAGGTAACTTCCGCCGGTAGTGCAAAATAATTTTTCTGAAAATTATTTTCCAAACAGTACAATGCTTTGAAATTGATTTAAGTTGAAATTTTAAATAGCATTTTTTTAAAAGTTAATTTTCCTGGAAATGTTTTAACATTTGAACGGGTAAACCTGGATACGTCCTGGGATTTTGAAATCCGACTTCTGTAACAACCCTGCCTTAAGTTCTCCTCTCTCCAGAAGAAAAAATATGCTGGTAGAGAAAATTAAAATCCGGCAAAATATGCCAGAAAAAAAAAAGAAATTCCGGCAACATATGCCGGAAAAGAATATACACAACGTTTTGAATATTCTTATAACAACATGGCCCCGTAATTTAAAGAATGTGAAAGTTTGCCAAAAATAATTCGGTTATTAATTTTTTTTTAATTGTTTACAAAAGGTGCAATTCTCTATAGTGTTATAATACATTCCTTGTTTACTGTCTTCGGTTCGATGCTTGCTGGATTACGTGCGCGGAAACATGCGAGGGAAAAGCGAGGTTACCTTCGGGGACGTTTCAGGTTAGACTAGATTGGCTTGTGCTACATTGTTGCGATATTGCCGACTTTTATGTACGAGAAGTACATAATTTATTACCCTAATTGCATTTTTAATCTTGATCTATTTTATAAAGGAATAATTGAAAAATTGTTGTATTTTACTAACAGAAGATTACTGAAAAAATCCTTGTGGCAATGACACCAATAGCGGGCCACTCTTCAGTAGTGGGCCCCCGCTGTAATTCTCGACAGAGAATATTAGATAAGAAAATAAATACTTCACTGATGATTTTACACGTTTACTTCACAATCCCCTTTTACTCAATTTTAAATATATTCGTGGAGCTAAGTGGCTCACTACTAGGGTCGTTACCCTATAATTGAAGTATACTCTATTTATCTTTATCTCGATTCATCTATTTCTTTACGAAATAAAAGGGCTCTCACAAATTTGCCTGAAGTTCTGAACGTTCAATTGAACGTAATTTTGTATTAATTACTATCTAAACTATAAAAAGTGCAAAAATATTGATTCATCACATTAACAGTAATGCAATTATAAGTGATACTTAGTAAGCCTATTTTTATTTGTTAGTGGAAACAGTATTTCTGGATTAGATAAAATTGGGAAAATATATCTTGTTCATTTGAACGTTCAGAACTTCAGGTGCATCTCTCACAGTTCAAAAGCACTTTGAAGTACGATTTATTTTCTTTTCTAAAATTTGATTTTATGAATAAAGTTAAAGATCTATCTATGATAATAATCGGTGTAGACTATGACTTTAAAATTAGATAAAAAAGTTTTCTAACTCTCTTTCATTTTTAAATTGTGAATTATTTAGTTTTCACTACTAAAAATAATTTACTTTTAAATTTTCCAATTTGAGATTAAAGATTTTGATTCAAGAGCCCGAAAATAACCGAAAATAAAGATTTGGAAAGAGTAGTAGGTTCTTGAAGTTTTTAGTGTTGAAATGAATACATTTTTTTACTGATGACTTTGTAAACTATAAAAAGCCCTAAAATGTTCGTTAATTTATATTATGAATTATAGATTATTAAAAGAAAATTATACTGCACATTTTATCTTGTAGTTAGAAGAACATTTATGAATGAAATATAATTGGGGGAAATATTTCGTTCATTTGAACGTTCAGAACTTCTCGTACATAAGAGTATTGGTCTGTTATCGGACCCTGGAATGACCTTTGCTTAAAGTGTCAAATTAAACGAAAAAAAGTTTCTTGTTTACACTCTCGATTTCGGGGAATAATATAGATAAAGCACGAATGCGATTTTAATTAGCCCGCTAATAAAGTAAAAATTAATTATCCTATTTTCTTATAAATCTGTACTGTTTTCCAGGCCAACAATCTTTTTACCATTCGAAAAAAAATCTCTCATAAGGGGAATAATGACGCCTCTTATCTCAGATTCGCTTTTTCTTGAGAACCTTATAATATTATGAGATATCGTGCGAATGGTGAAAGGTCTCCTACTATCGTCTGTTTCCTAAGTGAACTCTACGCGGCCGTCACACCTACAATATTGTTTGCAAGGCTTTCCTCTCGAACTGTCTAGTAATAGCAGTTAATACCAGCATTACAAACGTGATAATATCTATTAACTTCATTTTACAACATTTTTTCAAAACAAGAAAGGTTAGTTACAAGTAGAATTATAATTCTTTTTTCTTGTTTTTTCTTGTACTTTTTGTTTTTATTCAATGCCAAAAAATAATAGGCCCCATAATTCGGTACCTACTTTTAATAATTCTCTAAATAAATCTATTTTCAAAATTTGTAAAATTTCCCCTTTTTCAAGTAGCACAAGTTTTAAATATGACATTTGTCTAATTTTCAGTAATCTAGTTTAAGAGCTTTCGCAAACTAAATAACTGCATGTTTAACAAAATATTCCATAAAAATGAATTTATCAAATGCAATTCTGAAAGAAGTATTTTCAGGAACAAAATGGGATACTTAATATGAACATTAAATAAAACTTGCAATTTTATTCTAAAATGAAAAAAAAAAAAAAAACACGGAGAACTGAACAACTATTTCTAGATAAATAGTTATTATTATTATTGTCCCATAGCACTGCGGTAAAACCTACTGTACTATGCCTTTATTTAAAAAATCGGTGAAACAGAGGCCATTCAGGCATGCCTGGAACATGGGATTTTTTGGAATTACGTTTAATTCGAGAAAAATTCGAAGCGACTTAAATTACTTCAAAAGTAGAATTTTGCAAAATCGAAACTGTTCCGTTGGTTATTAAATCAAATGTCGAAAGTGGAATCGCACACACATTATAAATCAGTAAAAAAAACTTGATTAATTTTGAGCTTGACTGGGCGGCAGGTACATCCTTAAAATAATTAATTTTAAATTGAATAGTCTAACAACGGTAAAATTTTTTTATATGGAGCGTTTTATGTTCAAAAAGATTCTAAACTGGAATTTGAAAAGGGAACATTGAAAAGCTCTCCTTTTATTCAAAAATTGAGAGTAATTGTCATTTGAAAGAATGAAAATTCGGAAGCTTTGAAGCTTGATTTTGAAGACGTTTATACTTATGTGATTATTCTTTTTATTGTCTTTCTTGCTCACGCCAAAAATTCCGTATTTCCTTCAGTTTTCTGCAATAGATATGTTAAGCCTAAAATAAAAATATGACATAAAGTAATTTTTAGAAATCAGCAACAATTTATTAATCTTGATAGATTGATCTACCGAAAAATTATGTGGTCACTACATAATACAAATAGATAAGACTGATATTGACTAATTATATATTAAATTCGATTTGTAACAGTGCACTAATTAGCAATCGAAGAAGGTTCAAGATTATCTTGACCAAGATAAAGAAAATTAATTAATTAATCAACTACATTCTTTATCAGATATTCTCTCCTTTATTAGATTAGGTGTCTTCTTTTGAATATTTTCCAACTACAAATCAGGTTGTCTATAATTAGAGATGTGTACAATTTTAGTCAGGAAACCAGCAACCGAAGCCTTCTATATTTCTTTATTAAATTAAACTTTATCTTCAATAACATGAATCAAGATTGTTTTTCAAATTGATAATAATCGACTAACAAGAATGAGCGGCAATAACGAGAAAAGATAATCATTTATTAAGTGCTTAAATTCTGTACGTAATATCACAGATGTATGAAGTCGGTTACAGGAAAGGTATGTACTTCATTTATAGCTAATGACGTCTATTTACGTAGGAGATCAATGGAAACTTTGTCACGTATCCGACATACTTCTTAGGCTGTGTTCCAATTCAAGAGGAGACTCGAAAGTACTATTCTCAATACTCAGTGGCGCCTCTATAATCGGATCAATAAAAAAGAAAGTTGAAATTAAAAGGAGCGATAAAAATACAATATACAATCTTTTATCAAATACTTTCAAAAACAGTATCAAAAAGTATAAACTTGTATTATATTATGAAAAACATTCTTTGTCTGAAAAAATACTTGTCTGGTATAAATCAAATTGCTATGTTTTAATTTTGAGAACCTTCAATAGGTACGTTATCTATCAGATTCATTCAATTATCTTTCTTTTAAAAATTCTTCTCTGAAAATTTGAATTTCGTGAATTTATTGAGACTTATATAAGAAATAAAAAAAGCTCTAATTGCTGTTCTGCACGCATTCTTCATGGGGAATTAACAGGCACAGCGCTATCCGTCCCACGCCTGAGAGGCTGTACATGGACACAAAGTTGTATTGTCCAATAAAAAAAGTCGTTTTGTCTGTTGCTCTAAATCGCATCCACTTTGCAGTCGAATTTAAAATGTTTTTATGTAACACAGGCTAATTTTTTATTAAAATTGAGTTTGGGGAGTTACCAAAATTTCGAAGGATTCAAATATTATGATTTATTATATATTGGTACATGTGTTTAATTATTTATTAAATTGTTTTAATAATGTATCGTCTAATGTTAAATCTGGAAATGCTGCAACGTTGTCAGGTCACCTGATGTCACCTCTATAGAGTTTGTTAACAGTTTACAAGGTTTAAAAACGTCTATATTTCAAAATCACGTAAGTAATTCTAAATTGTTATTTACCAGGTAAATATAATTGAAATAATTTATAAATATTCTTCAGTCTTTTTTTTAATGTATAAAGAATTCGCCTTTTCCTTACCAGCGTTTCAATGGTGATTTCGCTATATTATGTAGTTGTGATCGAGATAATGAAGAAATCTGTTAAGATAAAGTGATTTTTTTCGACTACAAAAAACTCCAGTTTAATCACTGTCTTATTATTTTATTATGATTTTATTACACTAGTGTAATCTTTGAGGCATAAAAAACAGAGAAAACCCTAACCCGACACTTGCCACGATTGACGTTACGTAAGCAGTTTACACTTGTTTCTGCTGTAAGAAAATCTGGGTTAGTGAACCTTAAAGGTGGTCGCAAATGGTACAAATAAAAAACTGTTACAGCAGGTGTTTTATTTTTTTATAAACTGAATTATATTGTCAATGTTTCAATTATTATTATCTGAATTTCAATTATTTTAGACTAAAATGAAAAGCCTTACCACAATTGGGTAACTTTTTAGTTCATTAAAATGAAATTCTTCCATACAACTATGTGGAAAAAGCGAATTCTAACATTTCTCATTAATTTTCTGATAAAGGATTAGAATATTTAAGAAAAAGGGACATAATAAATGATTATGAAGAATGCCAGGTTAAATTTTTGAGGAAATCGGGTTATTTTCTAATCAAATTTGTGGAACGAAGAAAGCATAATTTTTCGTTTCCAGATCAGACCAAAAATGTTTGGACCCTTCTGAAATTGGAAAACGTGTCAATTTTAGTACCTCTCTTAAATTTGGGAGCAAGACAAGATTTTATGTTTTAAATTCAGAAATGGATCCAAGAATAACGTGATTCTTTACCAAAATCAGAAAAGAAATATATTCAAACCTTTTAAAAAAGAAGATTCTTAGTTTTTGAAGTCAGAAGAAGAATAATTATGGATTTTTTATTCCAAATTGAAAAAGAATATACTTTGCATTCATAAATAGATTTAAAAAACAGAAATTTTCAGTTTCCTTACATTGGAGAGTAGAACCAGTTTTGCCTTCTAATTATTAGGAAAAAGTTGAATTGGATAGCACACAAATTTCCACATCAGCATAAATTTAGAGATGAATTTGAAGAAGAAAAAAAATTGAAAAAAACTCAATTTAGCATGAATAAACATCATAATTTTAAAATAAAAAAAAAATAAAATGGTACATTGTTGATAAGGAGGATAAATTGATCAAAATATCTAAACCAAACAGTAATTGTATGATATTATCAGAAATAGTGTTGTGTTTTTGTGTTTAAAACGTTATGATTGCTTGATTTGAAATGTACCTGAAGTTCTGAACGTTCAAATGCACGAAATATTTTTTCCCGATTCTATTTTATATATAAATATTGTTCCAACTACAATGTAAAATAAAGCTTTTTAAGTTTCTTTTGGTAATCTATTATTTTTCATATAAATTAGCTCACATTTTAACACTTTTTATAATTTAGAAAGTCATAATTTAAAAATTTCGTTCATTTGAACGTTCAGAACATCAGGCACATTTTATTTTATGTCGGATTTTGAAAATATTTTGTTTTATGAAAAAATACAAAAATTAGTCGTTTTGTCAAGCAATCAATATGGACGACCTAATTTTTGTCTTTTACAAAATCGAGAATCCGTCCCGATTTAATTTCACTTATATTTTTCAAAGCATTCTTTCCTGCAACTAGTTGGTTGAAATTTAATCTTCTTTGGTTGAGGATTCGATTATTTTTTTACAAATTCGTATGATGCATGAGAGTGGTGGGAAAGAGATGGTGGGATGGTGGAGGTATCTGGAGAAAGAGAAGGAGAAAAAACAGAGGAGGCTGGAGGAGTGGTAAGAGGGAAAGTACTGTACATAATAATCGTTAGTCAAGAAGAGTTGTAAAAGGAGGAGCATTGATCCAGGAGATCGCACAGTGGTGCCTGTCAATGCAAAAATGGGACATGGTGAGAAAAAACAAGTTACTAGATCGGTCTTTCCTTTAGCATATTTTGATAAATAGAGAATTGAAGTTACAAAATTCGAAGTTCGCGTTTCGTTATCATGCATCTGCAGTGGCGGAGAAATGATAAAAGAAAACACACAGGTAAGATATGCGTTTCATTCATATTCGTGTATCAAACGTGCATGACCTTTGAAACAGCATACGTGCGAGCCTATTGCATCTATCGTTATTCAAAAAAATGGATTCGACTTAGGACAATAAGTACTTTACACGTACTATAATAAAAATTCTCGATAAAGTTTTGATTTTTTATTAAATCAATAGGAAAATCATGAAAATTGCATAATTTTTCTCTAAAAAATAAAAGTATATTTATTGAAAAATTCATAACTCTGGTTTATATAATATTGCAACGTTTTGACAAGTGCAGTTTATTTTTTAAAGTAAAAACTATCTAAGTATGCTGAGATTCTATTGAAAATATTTTCAATAACTTAAGAATTAAATAAATTATTCGGCATTGCTGTCACGAAATATGAAGGTTTATTATAATATCAATATACAGTATATATATATTTATATTTAGTATTGTGTGTATTAGGGCTTCTAAAATTCACTTATTATCCACGTTTGCTACAGTATTCTACAATATTATATTGGTCAGTTTCAGTTATACCTTAAAGTGACTGTTCAAGCGTTTTTCCCACTTAGTGGCAACCACTGATTTTCTTGACATCATATGCATGCTCAACAACACCAAAATCATCAAGTACATCTGATTTTAACTCGATTGTCGCACATTTTCTGACCATATTGCGAAACAAAAATTAATTTAATTAAATAATTAATTAATTTTGCAAATTTTTTGCACTTGAAGGCAATTCTCGATTATTTTTGCATCATGTTCTTATTCAGCGAACCAAAAAACCTACTAGGTACCAATTTCGCCTCGATGGTCGCAAATTTTCTTACCATGTCCTATTTTTTCATTGACAGGCACCACTGTGCGAACGTTGCCTGCGGCAACCTCTTTCTCTTTAGTGGAAATAAACAACATTGAATTTAAATCGTGCATTCGTCATTTGCGTTAATCCTTTTCTCGGCCTCCAAATCCTAATTCCGTCCACTGTTAGCAAACCCACTATGACATGCATAGAGCACATCATTGATAGCTGCAGAGAGTTAGCACATAACAAGTATACTCATAGACAAAATAATGTATTTGGGTTCATACACCATCAAATTGCCTTGAATCTGAATCTACCGCTTATATTGGATTAGGACTATCCTTATGGACCACACTGTTGTCCAGAAAAAGCCTAACATTGTGGTGATTGATAGGCGGTTGCAAAACGTCAAAATCATCGACGTACTACTTCCCCTCAACAGAAACATCGAAGAGAGCTATAAGACTAAGATCTAGAGATCTAGATCTCAGAAAAGAAATCAGGAGGGTATGGCAACTGAAAAGGCATTTTTGCTGAACAACTGGCGCAAAGTCCGGAACTTTTTTGACTACCCAGTAGAAAACGGCTAGCTGCCCCAAGGACTGCTGTGGAGAATCATTTAAATAATTAATCTCCATTTTGATTTTTAAAATTTATTGTGTTTTTCTAATTTTTCTCACTATATAGAAATTTTTACGTGTTTTATGATCGTTGGATATGTATGTGTACTGTTTTTTATTTATTTATTTTATTCCCTAACTGATCACTGTACCCAACATCGCGATGCGTGTGAAAAATGGTGGAAGAGTCTACATCATCGACATTGCTTGTCCACTTAACCGGAATTTGCTGGCAACCTATACAACTAAGATCCATAAGTATAGCGAGCTATGGTATGAAGTAAAGGCAATGTGGAGGAATGTGAAACATGCATCTATTTATCCTATTGTGATTTCGGCTCAGGCAATGTGCACGCAAGATGCACTGAACACCTTGATCATTTAGGAATCAGTAGGGAACTGACAGCAACTCAGAAGTCGGTTTTATTAAACACCTATCGCATTGTAAGGAATTTCATAGACCATCAGGAAGCAAGCGACTAAAAACGCATGGAGTGGCAGATGGTAGCTCTAACAACGTATCCAGAGGTGAATACTGTCACCTTCAACGCCCACGGCCGCTGTGTAAGGAGAACAGCGATAAAAGACAAAATCAAAACTACACCATGCACCTAATTTTGTACCTACTAAAACATCATCGCAAAAGATTTTAAACATCGCATTCATTTAATTTATAACGTCCTCATTGTGAATATTTAGAAATTAATTGTATTTTTATTTCAGTTACATTTTCGACTATGACTTCTTTCAAAAACTATTTTTGAAATCTTGAGCAATTGAAAATATGATTTCATCCTGGGCTGATTATTTTTAGCGAAAAAATTACAATTTTGATTAATATTTTCGCTCATTTCTTAATCTTTCGTTTTAAAATTATATAGCCTCAGTTTTTCGAAAATGGTTTTTTTAATTATTATAATAATAAACAATACAAATTATTAACATTCAGAAATTCGCTTTATTTTACTTTCATTTACATTTTCAAAAACATTAACAACCTTCTAATTTTAACTAACAATACAAAATTATGAACGTTTAGATATTTATTTCATTTTACTTTCAGTTACATTTTCAAAGAATATGACGTCCTTCTAATTGTAACTATTATTGCAATCTTGAACAATTGAAAATATAAATTCATCCTGTGCTATTTTTCTTAGAAAACATTAAAATTAGAATATAAAGAAGTTTAGAAAATTTAACAAATGTGTTCATCCTTGGCTGATATATCTTTAATGAAAATTGAGTCAACTAAGAATATCTTTCCGATGACTTTTCTCTATAATGCTTAGTAAATTTCCGAACATTACTAATGTTTCATAGTGAGTAAACATTTGTCTAATATTTAAAGTTCATGGTGGGTGATTGAAATAATCGTAACCGAATTTTGATAAAAGAACAGTAGCGTTTATTCTATCACAAATAAAGAGGTATAATAGTCGGTTCGGTAGTTATTTTTCATCTGAGCTGTTCGCAAAACAAGAGGTCATTTGGTGGTGAAAATTTCTACTACGTAAGTGGGGAGACATAGAGTGTGGGGGTAGTCTTTAAATTTGATTGGTTCAGTGGGCGTAGTTTTGAGTACTAGTTTGTCACGTAGACCTGGGCACATTTTAGTGCAAAGAGTAAATAGAAAATTAACGGACATCCAGGTGTACCATAAGAAATTTTACAACTTTATGACGAGGGTCTGAGTGAACGATGGTATAATAACTTTCAGAGCTTAGGCTAGGCAGATGGTTAAATTCTACGTGAAACTTAAGCTTTCTTTCGGATTAGCCAAGAAGGATTGAATTATTGACCCTCAAGTCTACAGCATTTTGAAAGAATCTATTGACACGACCAAATGCAAATGTTGGAAACATAAATAAACGATTTTATCTTAAATAGAAATTACAAACGTTACGCAGTAACAGTACGGGTGGATTTTCTGTAAACGTCGTGTCCTAATGTGTTATCAGATCTTTTGTAAACTAGCACGCTCAAGAAAGGAAATTTTCCGTTTTGTTCAATTTCCATGGTGAACTGGATATTAAGGTGTAAATGATTTATCAAATCGAAGAACTTGCGTAGTTCATCTAGTCCATGTCTCCAGATAGACAAAAGTGTCTTCTACGTAACGGCACCAAAATTCCGGTTTGAGCTTGGATTTTTTAAAGATTTTAGTTTTTAGATTTTCCATGAAGATGTTGGCTATTACAGGTGAGATTGGAGATCCCATTGCTGCTCCTTAAGTTTTTGCATAGAATTGGTTATTGAAAGAGAAGTAAGTATTATTGAGACGGTGTTCTTTCAAAGGTATGTAATCGGAAGAAAAGTTTGCAAAGGATTTAATAATATCGATTGTATCGGAGATTGGTACTTTCATAAAGAAAGATACTATGTCGAAACTCGCTAGGATGTCTTGGGGTTGAATGTGAATCTGTTGTATCTTTCTGATGAAGTCAAAAGAGATTTGGACGTGCGTGATAGAGTTTCCTGTGAAAGGATTCAGTTCTTTGGCGAGAAAGCGTGCTAGGTTGTAAGTTGGTGAATATTCATCTTTTTTGCTTGAAAGTTTAACTGGTTTGTTGAAAATTCGTCTTTTTTGGATGAAAATTCAACTCTTTTAGTAGAAAATTAACTTTTTTGTAGGAAATTAATCTGTTTTTTTATAAAACTCTTTTCATTTAAAATAAAAGTATTTTTTGGTTGAACTATCAACTATTACATGTTTTTTTAGAATTAAACTTTTTATTATTGAAAATTCACCTTTATGGTTAAAAATGCAACTATTTTGTTGAAAATTCAACTACTCAGATGAAAATTCAATTAATTAGTTGAAACTTGAACTACTTTCTTAAAAATTATTATTTTCTTTTGAAGATTTAAAATTTTAGTTGAAAATTCATATCTTTGGTTGAAACTTGGTGTTTTTTTTTGGTTGAAAAACAATTCTTTTAACAGACAATTGAAATATTCCATTTTTGATTGAAAAATTATCTCTTAGTTAAAAATTCATGTATTTTGTTTTTGGGTATAAAATTGATCTTCTTGGTTAAAGGTTTATCTTTTTTACTTGAAAATTCATGTATTTTGTTAAAAAGTCATCTTTTTTTATCGAAAATTCAACTATTTTGTTGAAAATTTGTCTCTTTTGCATGAAAGAAATCTTTTTTGGTTGAAATATCTACTATGCTATTTTTCGTTGAGAATTCAACCTTTTTGGATTGAAAATTCATCTTTCTCAGTTAAAAAGGAACTTTTTTTTTGTAAATTCAACTTTTCTGGATGAAAATTCAACTGAATTATAATTTTCATTTTTATTTTAATATTCGTCCATTTGATTGAAAATTCATCTTTGTAGGTTGAAAATTCGACTATTTGGCTAAACATTCAACTATTTTGTTGAATATTCATCTTTTTTGCTTGAAAGTTTAACTGGTTTGTTGAAAATTCGTCTTTTTTGGATGAAAATTCAACTCTTCTAGTAGAAAATTAACTTTTTTGTTGGAAATTAATCTTTTTTTTTTAAATTAAACTCTTTTCATTTAAAATAAAAGTATTTTTTGGTTGAACTATCAACTATTACATGTTTTTTCAAAATTAAACTTTTGATTATTGAAAATTCACCTTTATGGTTAAAAATGCAACTATTTTGTTGAAAATTCAACTACTTAGATGAAAATTCAATTAATTAGTTGAAACTTGAACTACTTTGTTAAAAATGATTATTTTCTTTTGAGGATTTAAAATTTTAGTTGAAAATTCATATCTTTGGTTGGAACTTCGTTTTTTTTTCGTTGAAAAACAATTCTTTTAGCAGAGAATTGAAATATTCCATTTTTGATTGAAAAATTATCTCTTTTAGTTAAAAATTCATGTATTTTGTTTTTGGGTCAAAAGTTTTCTAAAACGTTTTACTTTTCACCCTGAAAACTCGACTTTTTTCATTTAAAATTAAAATACTTTTTGGTTGAAATATCAACTATTATATTTTAAGTTGAGAATTCATCTTTTTTTTGTTAAAAAACCAACTCATTGGTTTCAAGTTGAACTACTTGATTAAAAATTAATTTCTTTGATTAAAAATTTAATTCTTTGCTTGACGTTTTTTTTTTGAAAATTGATTTCTTTTGGTAGAAGTTTGATCGTTTTTGGCTTAAAATGCAACGGTTTGACTAAAAATTAATTTGTTTTGCGTGAGGATTCAACTATTTTGTTGAAAATCCGTCGTTTTTGGTTAAATTAAACTGTTTTCATTAACAATTTTAATCTTTGTTACTTGAAATATCAATTCTTATATTTTTTGTTCAGAATCCATCTTTTTTTGGTGAAAATTCAACTACTTGGTTGAAAGTTGTTGTATTTTGTTACAAATTCGCCTTTCTTGGTTGAAAAGTTACTTTTTTTTTTATTGGAAATTCAACTTTTCTGGTAGAAAAGTCAACTGACTTTTACATTTATTTTTTGTTTAAAAATTCGATCATTTAGTTCAAAAATGATCTTTTTATGTTGAAAATTCAACTACTTGGTTAAAAATTCAACTATTTTCTTGAAAAGTCATCTTTTTGTGGAAAATTCATCTTTTTGGGTTTAAAGTCCAGTGTTACATAAAACATTCGACCTAACTACCTATATTAGTTTGATTTAAAAGAATTTATTTCCTTATTTTCCAAAAAAATCACTCTATTTGCCCTGTTTTGTGATCAGTTTGTTCTGTGAAGTCTTGTACTTATTTTTCTTATGAAAAATTGTAAACATTTTGAGACTTGATTATGTTTAAACTAATAGTAAAATAAAAATCAAGGTATGTCACGAATACTTGGACAAAAATGCCCTGGAGGTGATCCTGCACGAAAGCTTTCGACAACTGAGCCTACCAGCCCTGATCGAACTAATTTCTCGTGACTCCTTCTATGCCCCGGAAGTTGACATATTCTTAGCTGTTCACGCTTGGGTGAAGGAAAATCCTGGGATAGAAGTGAAGGATCTACTGCGTAAGTTCAGGATTAATTATGTTATTTTAATTAGAGTTGTTTTTCAGTGATGATTTTAAAAGATAATCAAGATTAATGAATATATTTATTTTAGGGCAAGTGAGACTCTCCTTAATAACAATTACGGATTTATTAAACGTGGTGAGACCAACTGGTTTGGTTTCTCCTGAAGCGATATTAGACGCAATTGCGGCAAGCACTCAAACTAAAGACACCGAATTAAACTACCGTGGTTGTTTAATGATCGATGAGAACGTTGCGCAAGCAAAACACGGAGCACAGGTTTTGCAAGGGGAAATGAGAAGTTTTCTCCTTGATGGCGACACTCGTAATTATGACATGGAACGAGGGTTAGTTGTTCTATTTTATTTTATTATCTATTGATTTCCTTACTCAGGAATTTTACTTCAATGGGGGAGTTTACTACTCGCCAGAGGCGTGATCTGCTCGGGTCCGAGTTTTGCAGAAATTTAACTTGAATAGATCAGGAATAAACTTTTTTATACAAATTATTAATAAAAGTTTACAGTTCAGTTGTAAAATAAAGTGAAAGAGTAAGTTATTCAGTTTGAAGAGAAAAAATTTAATATTTTAATTACTGGTCACTTTTTCTTGCGTAGTTCTGAATTTTACAAACATTATTGTCTACTGAAAAAAATACAAAGTACGTGTTTTGACAACATTTCCTAATTTGTTTTACTAAATAGTAGAATTTTTAATCAATGAAGATAATTTTTGAACCAAAAATGAAATCAATTTTCCACCAGAATTATGAGTTTTCAAACAAGAAGATTAAGTTTCTATTAGAAAAACAAATTTTCAACAAACTACATAAATTTCCAACTAAATATTTGAAGCTCTAACTAAAGAAGGTTAATTTTCAACTAAAAAAATTAAATTTTCAACCATAATGGAATAGTGAAATTTTCAGATAAAAAAATTTAATTTCCAACAATATATGCAATTTGAAACAAAATAAGTGAATTTTCGAATAAAAAAGAAAAAATTTTAAACCAAAAATTGAATAGTTCAATTTCTAACGAGAATGATGAGTTTTCAAACAAGAAGATTAAGTTTCTACTGAAAGACAAATTTTCAACAAAACACATAAATTTCAAACTAAATGTTTGAAGTTCTAAGTAAAAAGGGTAAATTTTCTACTAAAAGAAAATGAATTTTCAACAAAATTGTTAAATTTTCAACTAAAAAAAATTAATTTCCATTCAAAAATGGAATAGTGAAATTTTCAGATAAAAAAATTGAATTTCCAACAATATATACAATTTGCAACAAAATAAATGAATTTACAATTAAAAAAGAAAAAAATTTGAACCAAAAATGGAATACTTCAATTTTTTGTTACAAAAATTAATTTTCAACTAAAAACATCGAATTTTTCAATAGAATAGTTGCATTTTTAGCTACAGAGATAAATTTTCAACTAAAGTAATGAGTATTCAAATAAAAACTTACTTTTTAACAAAGTAGTATAACTTTGAATCAAAAAAGATGAATTTTCAACGAAAAATTGAATAGTTGGTATTCCAACCAAAAAAGATTTTATTATTATTGAATAAAAAACAGTTGAATTTAAACAAAAAAGACGAATTTTAAATGAAATACTTAATTTTGAAGTTCAAAAATTAATTTTCAACAACGAAACAAATATTTTCAATAAAATTGTTAAATTTTAATACAAAGAAATTAATTTGCAAATAAAAAAAATTTGTAACTAGAAATGAATTAGTCCACTTTTCAGTTAAAAAAATAATTTTGAACCAGCAAAAAGGAGGTTTGAACGAGATACTTAAATTTTCAACCAAAACGATGTATTTGCAAACATGAAGATTAATTTTCTACCAAAAAGTCGAGTTTTCAACTAAAACATTAATTGTTAACAACAACAAAAATTTTTTAAACAAAGTACTTCAATTTTTAACAAAGTAAGCATAAAGATTAATTTTTCATAAATTACATAAATTTGCATCCAAATGGTTGATTTATAAACTAAAAGAGGCGAAGTTTTAACAAAAATGGCAAGTTAAATTTTCAGTTAATCAATTTTTATCGAAAAAAACTGATTTTCACCAAAATAGTTTATTTTAAACCAAACAGATGAATCTTCAACAACCAACGAAAAATGTAATAGTTGATATTTCAACCAACAACTATTTTAAATTAAAAGCCGTTGAATTCGACCAAAAAGATGAATTTTCAAACAAGAAGATTAATTTTCTACCAAAAAGTCGAGTTTTCAAGTAAAAAATCAATTTTTAAGAAAACAAAAAAATATTTTAAACAAAGTATTTTAATTTCTAACAAAGTAGTTAAATTGTTAACCAAATAAATGAATTTGCAAACAAGAACAATAGTTTTAAAAAAATTCAATTTTCAACTAAAAAGATCAATTTTCAAGAAAAGAAAAACGAATTTTTAAAAAATTAGTTAAATTTTCAACAAAAAGATTAATTGTTAAGCATAAAAATTAATTTTTAATCAAGGAACGAATTTTCAATAAAATACATAAATTTGCATCCAAATCGTTGATTTTTAAACTGAAAGAGGTGAATTTTTAAGCAAAAATGACCAGTTAAATTTTCAGTTAATCAATATTTAACGAAAAAAACTGAATTTCGACAAAATAGTTTATTTTAAACCATTTAATAGTTGATATTTCAACTAAAAAATATTTTAAAATAAAATCCGTTGAATTGTATTTTCGAGAGAATTATTTTTTTTGTCGAAAATTAAACCTTTTTGTTGAATATTCATCCTTTTTATCAAAAATTCACTTACTCCAGTAGAAGATGAATTATTTTAGTTGACAATTTTCACTTTGTAGGACAATTTTAACTATTTTTGTGAAAATTCAGTTTTTCTTTGTTGAAAATTAATTTTTTTGTAATGAAATTTTATCTTTTTTAGATGTATATTTAACTATTTGATTGAAAATTACTCTTTTTTTTAGTTGAAAATTCAACTATTCATATGAAATTCATGTATTTTGTTTGAAATTCGTGTTTTTTTGGTAAAAAATTAATCTTCTTGGTTGACAATTTTTTTATTTCAAATGAAAATTTACTTATTCTAGTTGAATATTCCATAACTTTAGTTGAAAATTCATCTCTTTCATTGAAAATAATTTTTTCAACTGTAACTTCAACTGTTGAGTTTTTAGTTGAAGATTTATATTTTTTACTTAAAAATTCGTCTTTTTTGGTTTAAAATTAAACTATTTCAGTAGATGATTTATAATTTTTGTTGAATATTTATCACTTTGCTGACAAATTTAATTATTTTGTATAAATCTGTTTTTTGTTAATTGAAATTTAATTATTCCAGTTTTGGTTGAAAATTAATCTTTTCTGGTCGAAAATTCAACTATTTGATTGAAACTTTATATTTTTTAAGGTTGAAATTCAACTGTTTGGTTGAATTTTGATGAATTTGGTTGAAAATTCGTCTTGTTTGGTAGAAAATTAATTTTTTTTAAACTGACAATATACCTGTTCAATTTTTGCTTTGACAATTTATATTTTTTAGTTGAAAAATCAAGAATTTTGTTGAAAATTTGTCTTTTTTGTTGGAAAATTCATCTTTTTGGTGAAAATTCATCTATTTGGTTAAAAATTTGTCTGACGTTTAATAAAGTTACTTTCAAATGAAAAAACAGTTATTTAATTTTACATGGCTCCGTACTATGAAAAATTATAACTGGAAAAATCCTGAGATACGTTGAAGAAACCTGGAATGGTCAGGGAATTTTTGGTCTTCAGAATTTGAGTAAACGCCCTTTAATATGATCATAATTCCACAATTTTTTAAAATGTTATAATAATATTAGTCAGAAATGTTTCAAGTTCAATAAATATTGAAAATTCCTTACTGGAAAATTTTCCTAAAAACAAAATATGAAAAACTGTATCTAGTTGTTCCAGATGTATATTTTTCTACAATTTCATACAATGGTGTTTTCATAAAACTTTGTAGAAATTCATAATTTTTCTTAGAAACTTTTAATTTTTCATACAAGATCGTAAAACGTCATAATTATTCATTAATTTTTTTTTACTTTATAGTTTTTTATGTCGAACTTTGACAAAATCTATAATTTTGTGCGATCATCTGTAAAACGACGTTTTCATAAACGTTCTAGTTTTTCGTTAAAAAAATTTCCACCGGAGTTTGCGTTGATTAATAATTATAAAAAAAATTGTTGATAAATTTTTTTGCGACCAGTAGATTGTATTGAAATGCAATAGAAGTAACTGGCTTTTTAAAAAAAGTTGACCTGTAATTTTTTTCCAAAGTAGCCATGGAAAAGTCATGCAATTTTGAAAATTACTTCTGTAGCAACCATGAATAATAGGTTAATGTATTGTTTAATATAAATGATTGAAACTGATTTTGTTTTTAGATATACGAGGCACACCATAACGGAAGCACATGATCATGGCATTCTGATAAAATTGGGAAACCAGTGTATTATAAATCACATAAAAATGTTGTTATGGGATCGAGACGGGCGTTCCTACTCGTATTACGTGGACGTAAGTTCTTCTTATTGAAACAGTGTCTAGCGACCTTGAAAACCTGGAATTCTCCTGGATTTTTTTAACCTGAAAAACTTCAAAATCTTCTCGAATTTTTCATGAGAACCTTGATTTTTTTATTATTTGCTTTTAAAACAGTTATTTTATTGAAACGCGAAGAGTAATTCAAATATTTTAGTCTACTATAAAAGAAAAATCGCGTTTAGAAGAAATTTTGCTGATGAAAATTTAAAAAAAAAAATTAAGATATAATTTATCTTTTGTTGTTCATGGAATATGAACAGATTTTAAGGTACTTTTTGCACGTGTGTACTAATTATTTTATAGATTTTTATAAACAGAATTTATTATTGTGAATAGTTTTATAAGATTTAAATTTCTTCTCTGCTAATATAGAATGTTAAAGTCTACATTTTTGTGATATTTAAGGTTCAAATCATATAAATTATTTGTTGAAAAGGTCGATGTTAATTCAGTTTCAGGATTAGAGTATATACCAGATTTCAAAAGATTGCAAAATATTTCAAAGATTCAGACAGATTAAAAATATTTAAGAAGATTTAAGAAAATTTCAAAAGCTTCCACAAAGATTTCGAACATTTCACAAAGATTTAAGAAAATGGAGAGTACACCACACTTCAAAGATTTGAAATAATTTCAAAGGTTTCTAATTTTTTTAGAAGATTTCAAAATATTTCAATGATTTCAAATAATTTCATATTGATTTCATAATAATTCATCAAGATTTCTGAGATTTCACAAAGATTTAAAATTTTTGCAAATACTTTAGAAGATTCCAAAAGATTTCACAAAGATTTCAAGGATTTTAAAACGGGTACAATACACTAGACTTGAAAGGTTCCAAAGATTTGAAACCATTTTAAAAGGTTACAATTTTTTTGTAGAAAATTCAAACGATTTCAGAATAATTGCACAAAGATTTCAAAAATGTCAAGTATTTAAAATTTTTTACAGAAATGTTAAAAAATTTCACAAAGATTTCAGAAGATTTCACCAAGCTTTCAAAGATTTCAAAAAGGGTAGAGTACACCAGACTTCAAAGATTTCAAAAATTTAAAAGTATTTCAAAAGGTTTCAAAATATTTTAGAGTTTAAAAAGTGTCAATGATTTCAATTTCAGAATCATTTCATAAAGATTTCAAAGATTTTACAAAGATTTGAAGGATTTAAAAAGTGTTATAAAGATTTTACAAAGATTTCAAGGGTTTCAAAGCTTTCAAAAAGGATATAGTACATCAGAATTTAAAGATATAAAATAATTTTAAAAAGTTTCAAAATTTTTTAGAAGATTTCAAAAGATTTTAGAATGATTTCATAAAGATTTCACAAAGGTTTGAAAGATTTCTAGG